>CM057815.1:62231339-62316339 GCA_030067965.1 Latrodectus elegans
CAAACGGTGGTAGTGCTCTGAGCCATGCGCTGTGCTACAGGTGGTTTAAAAAATTTCAAAATGGTGATTACGATATAAGAAATGAGGAGCGTGGCAGACGAGCAAAAAAAATGGATAATGCTGAATTGCAAGGATTACTCGATGAAGATTATGGTCAAACGTAAGAATATCTTTCAAAACAATTGAAAGTTGACCAGACACTGTTTTCCGTCGTCTCAACGCAATGGGAAAGATAATAAAGGTCGGTAGATGGGTACCACACGAGTTAACGAAGCGTCAGCAGGAACACCGAAAAATCGTATGCAAAATGTTGCTTGCCCGTTACAAACGCAAGTCATGTCTCCATCGTATTGTGACTGGTGATGAAAAATTGATTTATTTTGAGAAATCCTAGGATAGTCGATCATATGTTGACCCCGGTCAGTAATTCAACGCAAGAAAATGATGGGTATTTTCTGGGATCAGGAGGGGCCAATCTATTATGATCTTCTCAAACCCGGCGAAATCGTCACTATTGATCACTACAAGCAATAATTACTTGATTTCAACGATGCCATACTCGAAAAACGCAAGCAATACAAGAAACGGCAGCACAAAGTGATTTTCCTTGATGACAATACACCTAGCCACCGAGCTAAACCGACCATGGACATCGTTAAGGCACTCGGCTGGGAACCCTTAGCACGTGTGGTTTATTCACCAGAGTTGGCTGTTTCCGATTACTAACTGTTTGCATCATCGGGACACGTATTGGCTGACCAGTGCTTCGTTTCTTACGAAAACGTCAAATCTTGACTTGACGACTGGCTGGCCTCAAAGGACCGATAAGTTTTTTTGGCGTGGTATTCACAAATTGCCCGAAAGATGGGAAAATATGTAGCTAGCGATGGATATTATTTAAAATAAAGAAATATTAGCAGTTTTCGCAAATTTATTGTGTTCTTTTTTTTTAAATCATTTCATTTCATTTGAATACATCTGGTAGATAAACAATTTCCCTTTTCGGTTTAGCTTCTATATTTGGAAAGGAGAACGCCATTTGAGGTAGTTGATCATGTCCTTTAAGTATTGTTAAGAAGTTTCAGCAAATGCATCCAAATATAATTTACGAGGTACTCAAAATAATATCCCGTCATTAAATATATCATTAAAAATGAATATATATTTTTCATTAGTAAATTTATTTTCTTTCTGAAAATTACCAAAAATTTGAAATTAGTAATTTATTAAAACATAAAGTATATTTTCCGCATCACATTCTGATGAGCAATTAGTAGATTTTTTTTTTTTTTTTTTTTTTTTTTTTGCATAACAACCCTTTAATTTTACAAAATAATTATTCAATATTTTATGAAAAATATGTTTATTAATATTTCCTATTGTGATAAAAGTTTATGATATATGTTGTTTTAGAACAGTGTAAAGCGTCTAAAGATAGTTTTCTCTTTTTTAAAAAGTGTATTTATTTATTTATTAAACAATTTTTAAATTATACAGGCTTAAAATAATAACAAAAGTTTCATCAAGATGAAGTGTTTCTAATGAAGGTATAAGAGTATACTAATTAGGATTTACAATCATTTGCACAGGATTAAATTTATCCCACAAATTCTGTAGAATATAGATTTTTAAATGTTTTTGCTAAATGTTTACTTCTTCTCGGGAACATTTTTTAGCAAAAATTTAAAAATACTGATAAACTTTTGCATATTAATACAAAATCTATTAGAGAACATTAATTTAAAAAGTCTGCTTAGGAATATATTAAAACTACAAAATTATAATGAGGGATATGTCACAATTTCATTAATAAAGCTCTTATGAAAAGCAAATGTTGTAAAAAATATTCTTCCGCGGTTATTAGTATTAAAAACGGTTTTAATATAAGAAAATATTTCTTTTAATCTTATTGCAGCCATTTTATTATTTTTTAAAAATATTTTCTAACAAATAATCTGCATTACATTGCAGCATGTGATCTAACATGTGGAAATATTCATTATTAGAGTAAACATACGTCTTAAACTGCTTGAGGATTTACGAAGTTTAAGATTGAAACTTAATTGTATTTAGAAAGACATTTACTCTCTCCAAGTTACAATGACAGGAATTAATCTTTAAAGTTCAAACACTTGTTAATTGAAAACAGATAATGATTTTTATAGTTACAAAGAATATTCCTCTGGCTAACTAAATTACAAGTCTTTGTGACTTAATTATATTTTCAATAATCCAACTTCAATTAGTTACACAAGTCTACAAGGCTTTACTGATTATCTTTTCAATAAAAGGATGGTTGCTTTCTAAATGGTATGACTGAGAGAAACTTAAAAGTACAAAGATGAAGAATTTGATAAATATGTAAAGAAATAATCCAAAATTTTGGCTTTAATCTCCAAAAATAATGAAAAAAAGACTTAAGTGGCATTACATTTATAATCTTTTTATGTAGACCAAGAAATTCTATATCTACCTTAACATAAAATAATCTTAATAACAATAACAATAATAATAATAATAATATATATATATATATATATATATATATATATATATATATATATATATATATATATATATATATATATATATATATATATATATAGTGGATCTGAATATGTTTTGCAATATTATGATTTTCTATAACTGACAATAGTGTGTACTCTGATAACGTATTTCAATAGTGCGCGATTTCATAATATTCTTATAAAACTCATTTTCTCCCATATAACCTCCTACTTTCCCTACGATTTTTGGTTTCCTACTTTCAATTTTAGCACTGTGATAAGTTTATAATGATTTAAACAGCTCCTAATAAATTTCGCGTATGTTTGCATGATCTGTCTCTCTCAGCTGAGTTTTTATAAGAATAAATTAAATTATATTATTGAGCTTGAGACATTTTGCCAAAAAAAGATGTCAGTGGAAAGTTATTTCAAACAGCTCCTACAGCAAATAAACAAGTAATAAAACTGTTTTTGGAATTATGATTTATTTGAAATCATCTGTTTTTAGATACATTTGTATTAGTTTTAGTTTGATTTTAGAGAAACGTACACATTTCATTCATGACATACTTTTTTCCTGAATATTCAATTTAAACGCATTTTAACGAGGAAAGTTAAATGTGAATCACACATTTGTATACAGTGTGTGTCCCAAAACGACCGCTGAAACTGCATAGCTAGATTCCTCGTTGGGAGTACACAAAAACTGCCCAAAGAAGCGTTCCTATACGATCCCTAGTTTACCAGAAAAAATAAGAAAAACAGAGTATGACGTCACTGCCAGTGCAAGAAAAAGCATTTTATTAAGAATATCAACAGGCTTGAGCTTAAATTTTGAGCAATATCTAAGAAAATTTTGAGCATGAAAATGTGATTATCAAGTGTTTAATATCATGCTGAATCAATGTTTTCATAAGTGTAATCATGGATACAGCTCACGAAAAATATATTTATATACGGCTTGAATTAATTTTCCAATTATAAAGAACGCATAAATTTCTATACATCATTCAATAATTTGAAGGCATTTTCAATTTATATTGAATTGGTTAAGCCTTTGCATTTGTCTAATGATGTCCATTACCATTGTCTTAAGGGGAGATGAAATAGTGAAGAAGTTTCCAAGGTAAAGTGTACCACTGTTTAACAATGGAATATGGAAGTTGTGTTATCTGGAAACACCTTTGTTGGGGGAAATGCTTAATTGCTTTCTGAGTTCCAAGAAATATTTGAATACGGCGTATTAGTTTTCAGTGTTTATCCAAAACTCAAGAAATCAGTTGAATTTAAGTTCTTTTCTTCGACTGTGCATACACAATTTCAAATTTACACACATGTAATTATTCTTTGTTAAATGATTATTTTAATCCGACTATTTTAAAACTTGAGAAAAGCAATGCTTCTTTCTTTGCTATAATATGTATAACTTCTGCATATTTTCTTTTAAAGTATAGTTTCAGATGTCAAACATTTATTCGAAGGAAATGTGTTTTTAAAACTATAATTAATCTTTCTTTGTTAAAATAGACATGTCCATTTTTATAGATACATTTAAATCCTTAGTGTTATCTGATAGTTTAATAGTATTAGTCACAACTTAATAAATGTCAAGAATATGTCTTCATTTGTTAATAACAAATTTCTATCCAACATTATCTATATTTGTTACATTATTTCTAAGATGTCGTCATTCTTCAAATAAGTATAAAAAATAGAATTTCCATTAAATTTTTTTTTCAACTTCAGATATTTCACAAATGAAAATTATTCATGCAATCTTTCACTCATTGTTTTTTGGTCCAAATTAAATGAATAAATATTAATTATGAGGATTTTACAAGCAACATACTCATGATTAGAGTAATTAGTTGGAGTAATATCTCCCTCCCCTGCGATTATTATAACTAAAAAAATGAATTCCTTAGAAATGCTTATTATAAGCATTATCTTAATTCTCCAGAATATTTTCATGACTTTTTCCTTACATTATCGATATTTCAAATGAAAATTTATTCCTTGAATGTGAACTTCAATAAGACGCAGAGAAGCAAATTTACCATCATGTAAGGCCATTTACTTAGACAGTAATAAGCATATCTAATGTAAAAATTAAGGTATCCAATAATAACACCAACTCAGAATAATATTAATTTTAAAATTCTTAACTTTTACAGAAGCATCTAATGTTTGCTAGTTTTTTTATGAAGAATCAATAATATACGATGTGTTTTTTTCCTTTTATGATTAGGAATAAAAATAAATTCGAAAGATGTTTCAGAAATCACTTTAAACAAACTAATGACTGAAGTTGTATTCAGAAATATAAAGAATAATCTTTATTCAATTTTTGAAGGCGGAAAATCTTTTATTAGAATTGTGATGAATTAATTATAAGCAATTTCAGAGAAACTATATGCACTCAACTTCCAAGTTAACGAGTTTTTAGGAAAAAAAAAATTTTACTACGATGATAATATTTTTCCCTTTAGACCAAATTCATTTTAATCAAACTACAATCCATCATATTATTATAAAATTGTAAATATAACATAAAATCTATCATTGCACTAAAAGTAGTTCGAGCATACTTTCCTAACTAATAGCATTTCTAAAATACCTTAATATTTATGGTATCGTAAATGTCAAATAACTCAGTAAAAGGAATTTAATTAATATATAAATCATAAAAAAGCAAAAATGGGTTTCCTTTCTATGTATAAAACATGATTGAATTATTAAGTAAATTTACAGTTATCGTTGAAATACGCTTTTAAATCTCTAAACTAATAACATTTATCTTAACTCTAGATAATCTTAGTTACCAATTTACACTACCATCATCAATCGCATGTTTGTTTTATGTTGTTAGAGTTAACTGAAAATATTTGATTATACCCGCTTCTAAAGCTCTTCTTTTCTTTATACCTGGGTAAGTTTCGAAAGCTAAAATTTATTGGAGTCAAGGTCGGGTGCCTCATAATCATTAATTTTATGAGGGTGAAAGAGGATAATTTAAAGCTTTAGTTAAATAAATGGCATGGCAATTTATATAACTTAAAACAAACGTCTTTCACTCTGGAATTCCATATCTAAAATTTATTTAATGATATTTTTTAAATTAAATATTGGTTAAATATTTAAAAGATTGTTTATTTTAATTTTGTGTCACAAAATATTTTAGTATATGTATTTCGTAAATGATTGCAATTCATAAAATTTCGTTAAACATTTTCATAAAAACGTTTAAAAGATTGTTTACTTAAATTTAACTTTTAATTTTCATATTTTGTCACTGTTCTTTATGTAATTATGTGGATTAAAGAGAGTTCTATACTTAATTTAATACTAAAATTATTTTATTTGAATCTTCGATTTTTAGATTATGAAACTCTGTCAAAATAATAAACATCAAACTATCTTTAAGATAAAATCAGAGCTTGAAGAAAATGAAGGAGGCGATAAAAACTCCAATTTAGAAAACAAATTGTAGCATGTTACCTTTTAATAACCATTTACGTGTGAAATTCAAACTTGCCACATTCTAATTCTTCGAAAGAATGATTAATAACATGAATCTGTTCTATCACAAATCCTGTGATTCATTATCTGTAAACTTTGATTTTGGTGTCAATCACGTTAAATAAAATTTGCGGGTTTATATTCAGAAATTATTTGCAAAAATGCGGGAATCATATAAAAATTGTCTCACATAATATAATTTCAAATTAAAAAACATTATATTATGTATGATAACACCGGCCAGCTTGTCTAGGGGTCAGCGTGCCTGACTACGGATTGAAAGGTTTTGGGTTCGAATACCGGTTCATGCATGGATGTATTTTCTCTCTCTCTCTCTCTATCCTGTATTTGTCCTTTTCTTGTGTGTATGAATGGAGTATGAATGATGCCTACCCTATAAACGGATCCCTATGGCATGTGTGAGGGTGCGATGGTGACCAACCCCCTGTGGTACATCCAGGGCAACGCCTCAGTGGCTAAGAGGTCGCTGTTTCTGGCCAGTTTCTTGGGTTTCAGGGAACAATAAATTAATAGACTCTGTTGCAGTTGTAACTGTCTACGATTGGAAAAAAATGTATGATAACTATTTTGAATATATGATTACTTTACATGACATATTTTGAATATATGATTACTTTACATGACATATTTTGAACTTTATATTTTAACTATACATAACTATATATGTTGAATATATATGCAACTATATGATAACAATTTTGATTAAATGTTCAATTTTATTTTTGTTATTTTGCGATGTATATTACAAGTATTATGATTGATGTTATCCCAGATTTGATACAACGATCACGAGCATGTTTTGCTACATTTATTCTTAATATTACATATTTTGTGTTTAATTATTTATTAAGTTTTACATTTAACTTTCTGCTTGCATGTTCAAAAGCCTAGGACGCAGTTAATTTAATTTCTGAATAAATATTGTTTTATTTTTTTGCGTATTTAAAATCATTATATTTAAATAACGGATATAAGTGTTTTAATGTACACAAATAAGAAAAATTATATGCATGTCAAAAGAGAAAAATTCAAAGAATAAAATGATATTTATTGGAAAAATATATTGTACTAATATAAATAATTAATGAATCTTAAAAAAATATGAAATCAAATTTTAAGTAATCTTTACATAGAGTAACTACCTCTAAGGCAATGGTACCCTAGTGGTATGGTCATGAGTCTTCCTTCTGGAAGGGTGGGATTCAATTCTCAATGCCACCAAAGACCCACCGAGTACATGCGATGTATGTGTTCGTTAAATCTATATAATCGGAAGCCCTGTGGTCAGTTGAGTAGTTACCATGCGTGTAATGTTTTGGAAAAAATTTTCTCCCCGTTTAGATCAGACAGTCCCTTTTCATACAGATTCTCATACTGACCCATTTCCCCCTTTATATCAATTACAAAATTTAATAAGTGGGTTCTCTGGTGGCGCCATCTATTGGAAAAGCTTAGAGCAAAGTCAAACGTTCACCTTCATGGTGCTCTGCTTTACGAAAGACGCATCCTACTGACTGAAATTTGCATAGCCAACGAAATAGCGATCTTTGCTTGTCTAAGTGTTTTAAGTTACAGCAACTATCTTTGGTAGCAATTACAACATTAATTCCCCAAGATATAGAGTTAAGCAGAAGTTGTACATATAGGCATAACTGGAATATGCGTATACATAATGAACTGGAATATACATAACTGAACATATAGATATTTGATGGAGCAGACTGTATTTCATAGATTGATGTGACACGTATGGTGAAGAACTATTCACTCAAAAATTATTAGATTGTGATTTTCGCTTAAAAAGTCTTCAGAAATGGTTAAAGTTGCTGTCAAAATTTATCCATTATTAAATGAAGTCAATATAATTTCCACAACCAAAACCAAATTTGTTGGTACATAACAACTACCAAAAATTATACACCAACAAAATTTTCGAATAAAAGGTTTTGCCAGAGCTTACAATTAAAAGAATGCAAATATGCAGTTGCCATTGTCGAAGAGACCTTCATTAAAAGAAGAAGAGTCTGAGACGTGCATCTGCTGAAACTGCATAGTCCCACTAGATTTACAGTCAGTATGAAGATTTCGAATTCGCATAAGTTACAGGCACTACGCGTTCTTCACGATATCGTTAAAAAGGGATATAATAATTCTAATGTTGTAAACAAAACCGATATTCATCAGATACTTTTCTTGAGACCAAGTCCTTTATAAATCACATCTGCAGAAGTATCTGTCTATGATTTAATACCAATTCTAGCTGGAACCATGTCATTTGAATAACAATAAATATTGGTAGTACAGTCTTCGAGGAACTCTTATCATGCGAACGACTCCATTTTTGATTCAAAGATTTTGAAGTACTGCACAATCCAATAAATATGCGCAGTTAGCATGTTTGGGTTCAGTATTGTTAATTATTGAAATCGATAATGATAGCATAGCAAACTGATAAATATTCTTGTAGTTATATATTTTTTTTTCCAAAGACAGATTGTATACAGTTATAACTGCAACAGAGTCTATTAATAAATTTTTCCCTGATATCCAAGGAACCGGCCAGAAACAGTGACCTCTTAGCCGCGGAAGCATTGCCCCTGGTTCACCACAGGGGTTGGGTCACATTCGCACCCTCACACATGCTATAAGGACCCGTTTATAGGGTAGCCTCATTCATACTTCTCTCACACACACAAGGAAAGGACAAAGACAGGACAGAGAGGGAGAAAGTACATCCATGCCTGAAGCGGGTTTCAAACCCAGGACCTTCTTATCCGTAGTCGGCATGCTGACACTAAACAAGTTGGCTGGCCTGTTGATATATATTCTTTTAGAAATTCCACGGTACAGAAATATACATGTAGGCACACATGTGTACTTATATTATTGCATAAATTTATTAGATCCGATTCCAATAAAAGTAATTTATGCAATTTTTCAGATATTTAAGAAGTAAATTTAAATATTTAGACTATTATAACTAGAAAAAGTTGTATTGGTAGTTATATATATATAAGATAATATTTGTCTTCTTTATAAGTATTCATCAAAATGTAACTCATTGATAACTTAGTGAAATTCTCTCTTTGAGAAAACATGATAAAAAAAGTGAAAAGAATAATAAAATTGATGATTTTCAAAGAACAGTTATACTTTTGAAAATCGAAATAGTTTCAGTGAATAAAATTTTCAAACCATTTTATATCTTTAATTACCTTGATTAGTTTCAAGAGTATATTTGAAGACCAATTCTGTATTTTTCATAAAATATCAAGGAAGCACATACTAGCAAAAATTCACTTTTGAAAATACATCATAGATTTTTCTTAATTTATTGTAAGGAGATTAAATAATCACCAATTTTTCATGAAATTTTCATAAATATGTTTTGTTTACACAACTATGCATCACTTCCTTTTCAGGACAAAATTAAATCAAATTACATATAATACTTTTCTAATTAATGATTTCTTAATTCTATGCATACATTTTTCAACTTTAAAATGTTATGACAAGTAGGGTAATATTTTCCTACACACAGTTTTCAAACTACTCATATGCAGAAAAATTATTACTAGGATAAAAATCTCTGGTCATGTCACTGGATCTGTATTAGTAATTAATACTTTTATATTCCCAGCTTTTTCATGAATATGTTTTGAAATTTATACTGAAAAGAAGTACGATAATGAATTTCTTTGATTTTCTCACTAATAAAATGTTTTACAATTTAAAATTTGTTGCTCTTACCTTGAACTGAATGCATTTAAAATAACAATTATCAAAGACATAAGCATTAACACAAATAGAGTTAATAAAGACATATTAATAAAATAACAAAGACATTTTTTTATCAATATTTATAATTTAAATCATTAGTATACAGTTACTAAATTAAATATATCCATTCATTTCTAAGAGCAGAATTTTTAATCGCTTCCTAATATGTGTTTATGTAAAGTATAGTTTATTCTACATGTTACAAATATTTAAGAAAAAAATCAGAGTGTTAACAAAGCTTTTGTGAAGAAACTAATTATAAATAAATAAGTTAGGGATACACCCATATATATAAAATATCTGTTTTTTATATGTTAACAGGGAAGTTTTAAGGAATTAACAGAAATGAAAGACTCCTTTAAATATCTGTTGCATGTTGAAAAATTAACATTTTTTACCATTAAGACATAATTTAAATATCATTCGCGTAGTGTTTCTGATTATATTTTTTTAATATCGCATGTATTAAACCAGGAATATCTATTTTAAAGGCTTAGTTTATATGATTTCACGCAATAATATAAAATGCAATACTTATAAATTTCTCTGGAATACGTAATACTTTTTTTTATTTTTTCCCTGCATAATCAATTATTTCATTAATAAAAATTAATTTCAATATAACGATAAAACTAATATGAGTTATGCATTAATTATATTTATTTATAGAAACATCTCCCGAATTTAACAAATACTAAGTAAATAAAATAACTTTATTTTTATTTCTAAAACCATAGGGTATCATTTATGATTTAACAGATAGATGTTAACAGACATCATTGAATATTAATTTAAAACTTTAAACAAATAATGAAACATAACACTTCATTAAGTATATTTTAACTACTAAAGTAAGGTAAACTCGATAAATCTAAACTCACAGATTTTATTAACAATATCTTATTCAAATTTACATTGAATCGTTAATATTATGATTAATGTGTTTCCAAAAGATTTTCCTATTTAAATAGGTACCTTGATTGATTAGTATTTGCTGAGAAATATTCCATATTAATCAGAAAGGAAAATTAATTGATTAACCAACTTCTGGAACAGTTTATCTGAGAAATGTGCCTTTATGCAAATATAGTTCTATTCATCATATTCTAATTATATTCATTTACTAAATAAATTCTGCTCACATAAGTATTTCAGTTTGTTAGATTAGTTTGAAGGACATTGTAACACGAAATTCTCTTATTTTGCTAGTATTCGAATGAAATATTTTCGAACCATCTTTCAGAAATTTCATCATGTCAAATGTAATTATAACCACTGGTAATAAACACTATGCACACAAAATTGAAATAATGTTTTCATTAAGTACGTTTAATAAAGAAATTAATTTTATATTGAATATAATAATTAAATTATTTAGTTATTAACAATTAAATATAATAATTATACACCATTAATTATTCCTAGGAGAAATATTATTTAATGTATTTATACTTATATCACATTAAACTATGATTTAAAAATAAATGTAATGGTTTTCAGCAAGATTTTTTTAAATATTAATTTATATAAACAATATTTATATAAAGAATGGATTTTTCAATATAATAATTTGAAATACTTCAAGAATAACTCATTGTGGCAACAATCATAAAATTAGATCGATAAGATCTTTGAATCACTTAGAATCTGAAACCATATTGACTTTTTTTAAGAAATGTATTTATTTTTTGTTTAATAAATTTATTTTACCATTATTTCACACACACACACACATTAATAATCATTTATTGCTGACCACCTTGTCTAGTGGTCAGAGTGACTGACTGCGGATAGGGAGGTTCTGGGTTCGAATCTCGGTTCAGGCATGGATGTACTTTCTATCTATCCTGTCTTCGTCCTTTCTGTGTATGAATGAGTTGTGAATGCATGCGCACCCTATAAACGTATCCTTAAGGCATGTATGTACTGAAGCAGTCGGAGTCCACACCAAATATGATTCAGTATGGAAAAGTGGATCAGCACACCCCATATTGTCAGTCTAAACTGGCACAAGACAAAAAAAAAAATTTAATTTTTATTAATTAATTTTTGTACAATGTGTTCTATTGCAAAAATGTGATAGAAAAATTTAAAAACTTTCAAAACCTGTATTATATTGTCTGAATTCATAAAAAATATCTTTGATATGACTCAAACTTCGTCTGGGTAAGTCTTACTCTAAATCAACTTTAAGTAAAGAAAAAAAAAGTAAAGTTTAAAAAAGTTAAGTTAAAAAAATTTAAGGAATGAAGTGAGATATACGTATTTCCCAATCACCATTGTGATTGTTATAGAACTCATTTATTAAAAATTATCAAAAATTTATTTGTATAATTTTATCTTTGAGCAACATCATCGGAAAAAACTGATATGGTTAAAACGTAAGATTGAATAATTATATTAATTTATACACTAATTTGGTTAAAGAATAAGATTTATTTCTTCGCAAAACAAATAAGTGGTCGGTGTAATAATGAACATTCTAATGTTAATGCATGCATGGGAAAAATGTTCCACTCGAAAAATGCTCTAGAATTTTTATTTCGCTCTAAGAAAGAAAAAAGATATTATTCCCCAACAAAAACAGTAATTACGCTGTAAAATCATATAATTATATTTATAGCCATAAACTTTTTATTGTGTTCTTCAATGTACAAAGCTTATATATTAATTTTTTTTTCTTAGGTATAAATTTCTGGTCTAATTGTTCAATCATTGAAACTTGCGAGCTGATGTAATATAAACACCATAGTATTTACGTGTAAATGATGGTAAGTAAAGTTTACCGTTGTAATTTAAAATTTACTTAGTATTTTATTACAAAAAAAAAATCATAGGAAACAATGTAGCAAAGTGAATGACTCAAGAGTAAGAAATTTATCATTATTTTCAGAGAAAATATAAGCAAATAACAAATTCGTAAACAAATAAATAACAAATTAAATATTTATAATGTACCTTGATAACAAGCATTTATTTTTATATTGAATATGAAAATAAATATTTGTTATTAAGGTACAATAAATACACTACTGACCACTCAAATTGCAACATCAATAAAGACAAGGGAATTAACAAAAAATTTTAATTTGTAGATAACATGAATGATCAAATAATAAACCATATGATATCATTAATGATCAAATGATTATAGCATGATGAGAGAATCAAATGATTAAATTTGTATACTTTTGTGAAGTGTGATTCCTGCCAAAATCAGTTGCCAGAGTAGCAGCCATGGTTGGAGATCACGGCTGCCACACGTCTCAGCTTTGATTTAAAGAAACCTTGGATGAGTTTCAGGGGTAATATGTTTTGGGGTTTGAGCTGTTTTTGAGTAGACCTAACAACTTCCACATGTTGCGAAAGTTGCTCTGGTGCGGTAACTGGGGATGTAATGTGGGTCAATTGTTAAGCAACCATAGAAAAGTATTTTATTGGTGAAAGATCCGGAGAGCGAGCCAGCCAGGGAAGCAATTCAATCTGACGATCGACTAAGAGCCCTTGGACATTGCGTGCCACGTGTAGTCAGGCATTATCCTGTTGAAATGTGGCTGTGGCCAAGCCCTGAATGTAAAGAAGAACAATTGGCTCTAACACCTCGGAGAAGTAGCGCTGACAGTTTAAAGTATCGGCAAAACGTAGTAGAGGAGTATAAGAGTAAAATCCAATATCACGCCATACCATAATACCGGTGCAGAATCATTATGGCAAGTGAATTATGCAGGTCTTCAGTATCATCTCCCCTCGGTATCTCCAGGCTCGAATGTGACCATCTTGTTGTTGCAGACAGAATCGTAACTCGTCACTAAAGACAATTTCATTCTATTCTAGCGTTTACATCTATTTTTATCGCACTATTGGTTGCGGAAGCTTCTGTGGTTCTGCGTCAAGAGTAAACAAAGCAATAGACGTCTTGAGGTCAGATCACTCTGCTGTAAACAGCGTAGAATGGTACACGCAAATCCTGGATGATGCGTTATAGACTGAATGTTTTGTGCTATTGATTGTGATGTGGCTGAGTGATCCGTCATTACCATACGCACAATTTGCCTGTCATCACTTGAAGTGGTGCACGATCAAACACATCGATCTGTTGTAACGATTGCATTCAAGATCACATATCCGCATTACAGTTGTTTGGTTTCGTCCAACATGACTACCGATTTCCCTGAAAGGTGATACCCAATCTCGGTAGGTCACTATGTTTCCCCTTTCGAACTCGGATACATGATCAAAAAATTATCGTTGTTTACTACAAGCCATAATTGATCATTAAAAATACACACAAGAAAAACACATTTGCCGAGCTTGAAATCGTCAATATCTCCAAGAATTAAAAAAAAATATTTTAAAGTGGCACCACATGCGCTCGTGGTGTGCGCCTGCGCTGAAATCATAATCATTTGCACATGTCATCTCCACTAATGCATGTTGTAAATTTAATGTTATTTCCATGATTCCTTCAGGGTGTTGCATTTATGATGGCCAGCAGTGTATAAAATTTATTTTATCGAAAATTTTATTTTGGTTTCAATAAAATATATAATAGTATAATTATAATAATGTATAATATCTGATTCTAGATAATTTTATACACTATCAATTTAGTCACTTAATTTAAATGAAAAAAACTGTAAAATGTGTAAACTGTAAAAAGAATGTCACACATTCTTATGTAGCTCATTTAATGTCTCTGAAATTATAAAATTATTTGAATAAAGTTAATAAAGCCTTTCTAATAATTTAATTTAAATTAAAATTTTAAATATTTTGAAAAATAATGTATTTTGGTTTACGCTTTATAAAGGTACTGTTTCATTTGAATTTGATGTGATTTGAATACTCTTAGAACACATTTAAAATCTTCGATTTAAGGGATAAACTGATAGAAAGATTTTCCACAGATATGCTTAGTTAAAAATTTCAAAGTATTAATAATTTAAAATGAATTCTAACACAATGTGGTAGGTAAACATAATTGTGGATTGTATATTGAGTGAATTATAAATGAAATATGTGGGTGTATTCGTTGATCATGAAATAATTAATATTTCTTAGAAATAATACAACTTAGAGAATTGGAGGTTTAATAATACTCAATGAAATATGACAATTGTGATATTTTATGATCAAAAGTATAATTTGATGAAAATTTAAGGGCTATGAAACGTTTTGAATAAGTAACATTTAAAAACGAAAGTTTCGTATTAAAGGAAGAATATGCATATGAATTACTTACACAAGATGTATTATAGAAATACATGCACATGAATTTTTTGTCCAAGTTAATGCACGTTTTCAACATCATAATATTTGTACACAGTAATCCATCATGAGTTAATTTTCAAAAAGTAATTCAATATCTCGGTTATCTTTCACTTAAATTCAATACACTATTCAATCGCAAGTATTTTAATCCGAATAACTTAGAGAACATTAAAATACTAATTTATAGAAATTTATCAACAAATACGAGAAAAAATGCGGAATCAATCCTTACAGAAAATTAAATTGTTTAGAAACCAACTGCCTCGAGTTTATTTCTTTCAAGAATATTTGTCATCTTAAACTCAGATCCCTTTGAAACGCGACTCTTCTCTTGGAAACAAAGATCTCATGCAAACTAAGCAGTTAGGTAAATATTTATTTGTTTAACTGAATCCCAACAGTTTAACAGCATTATTCATTTGTATTGCTTTTAAACAAATGAAATTCACCGTCCCTGTAGGAATCTGATGAAACGTTTAATTTACACTGTTAGGGAATTAAAATACATCCATTACAAGGAATTTTGAAAAGTAACTTTAAAACTGTGTGAAATTAAAATTCAGGGGAGAATTGTTTGTGAAAAATCGTTAGTTCACTATTGAAAACTGTTGCAGTAAAAGTATTTAATGATTAAATTCTCATAATGGAATTAGATAAAAGGAAAGTTATCATTTGAAATGGAAAGTCATTTCATTAGACGGAAGCAAAGAAATTCAGTAACATGTTTATCTTAAATAAATACTTCTAATCTCGGTACTATCTAACATAGGTAGACGATTTGGATTCAAAAATATCCAAAATGTTTAAAAGAGAAAGATGGGAATCTCACAGGAGCTTTTTCTTGCTAAAATTTAAACCACCAAAATATGAGCAGGGAAATCCTGTCAGCTATGCACCAATGGTACTCCGAATATATTTTTTGACCATACTTAACATTGAGATAGCTTTTACGTTGAAGAATCCAGAGTGTACACTTATGAAATATTAGAGGCTCTAATACACTTGTCGACGTAGGCCTTCTAAATAAATGTAACAACAATAAGGAAAGTTGATACGATAAGAGAAATAATTTTTAAAAATTTGACTTCATATAAATACAATAAAAAATCAAAAGCTTTTTTGTTCTTTGCAAATATTTCCGTAAATTTATATTAACTACAGAAAAAACCTATTGTAGGTAAAACCCACAGAAATCTATTTGTTTATTTGAGATCAATAGGTTTTTTTTTAATTTTATTTAATTTATTTTTTGTTCTATAAATATATAAAAGTTTGGATTATTCTTGTTGTTTTTTAAATAAAACTATGTAGATTTTAATATTATAATATGCACTCTTTTTTATTCTTAAAATTTTTTATGTTGTTTGTGTTTAAAAAAAATTCTTTAAAAATATATTTTGGATCAGCATTTCCATTTCTGGACTTTTCGCCATAAAAACCAACCAACCAACCTTATTGTACACATAATTAAAAACTCCATCTTTCACTAAAATGTACATTATTTTAGAATGTGGATTAGTTGAAAGGGAAGCATAAAACTTTACTCAGAAGTTTTGAGGTCTTTTGCAAATACAAATGATATTTTCCTTTCTAACAAAACATGAATAATATTTGGAAAATACATAAAATTACTTAAAGAGACTTTTAAAATGAAATAAACCAATGATTTGTTATAATACGTAATTTTCAAATAGCTATTTTACAATACTGAGGAAAGATGAAATACGCAATTTTTAATCTTTAAAAATTATACTCGAGAATTTAACAAATAGTTCTATATATTTTATTAAAACAATCATTTATTAATGAAATTAAATCTATGATTTTTTATCTTTCATTTCATTCATAATAAATTATTTCTAAAAATAAAATTATGAAATGGCTTCACTTTTTGCGTTCATTACTGATTGCAAAGTGCTAATTTTATTGAAGAATGATGCATTTCGAAATTAATATTCAACTTCAACACATGAAATAATCTTCATTTAAAAAGAAATTTGGCTTAAAGTGATTTCAAAATAATAAAATTAATTAAAAAATGATTAATTTTAAATAAAAATAATTAGAAGTTTAATTAAAAGTAATTAGATAAACAAGCAGCAGGTTTTTTTTACTTAAGTCAGATGCTACAAATATGTTTATATTTGTAGCAACGGACTCGAGCAAAAACATTAATATCCTAGAATATTTGCAGTTTATTCTAGAACTTAATATACTTCAAAAATCGGAAACAACATTTATTTTAATTTAATTGCAATACAACTAACTACAAGTAAAGGATTTTTAAAAGATTTTATTTAAAAAATATTTTAATTTTTCTGAAAATTAATTGTCTTTATTGAGGAACCTATTTTCAGACTACTATCATAGTGATTTTTCAAATTAAAATCAAAATCATCACTCTAAATTTTCTATATTCATAAATTATGATGAACAGAAATTAGTAAGTTAATTGTTAAATGATTAGTATATGTAAACATACTAATCATATATGTATGCATAATATATGTATGTATATATATATATATACATACATACATGTATATATATATATATATATATATATATATATATATATATATATATATATATATGTATATATATATATACATACATACATGTATATATATATATATATATATATATATTCAACATAAATTGCCTTCTATAACTAATAAACACAAATGGCAGATCAATATAAGCTGGATTTCATATCTACCTTCAAACTTCAAATATTCATTTCTTTACCAATCTGGACGTCTTATGATTCCCCAAATTCCTTTCATGATGTTTAAATGCAAATTTTCCACTCATTCTGCATACTTTAAATGCACTTCTAAGGATAAGAGATAGTCTTTTAAGGCTAAGTAAATATTTTCGTCAAATATGAATCTATTACATAAGAGATTTAACACTTGAGTGTTTTCTTAAAAAAAATAAAATTCAATCAATTATACTAAGCAATTATAACACCATCAAAAGTTTATTTTCAATAAGTATTTTTGCAGAAAATGGATTTTAAAGCCATTACTCAATGATTAGTAATGGCTATATATTGAGGGTAGCGATCACAAGATGTATAATTTTGCGCAAGAAAACAAAATACTTTTCTGTTATGAGTATGCATTATTCTTAAAAACCACATGAAGTATAAATTTTATAAATTATAATTAGTGATACTAGGAGGAAAGAAGTAAGACATATTTATATATTATATATATTCTTAACTATATATATACATTTCATACTTTTGGTATGAATATAATAATCTTCATTTCGCATAGTTGAGAAATTATCTCAAATTTTGCAGTGACTCTTTATTCCCAAATAATGTTATATTTCAGTGAAAGTTAAAAAATCTTAAAACATATTGATCTTATTTTTATTTTTCTGAGAGCAAATAATAATAATTATATTAATTGAATTCTGAAGAGAAAATTAAAAAGAAATTGGAAATTGAAAGGAGCTTAATTTTATGTTTTCAGAGTAGTTAATCTTCCAATGTAATTAAAAAATACTAAGAACAATGTTAATAAGTGTTTACATTCTCCTAAATTGTTGAAATTGAAATGATTTAGTTAATACCAGTCCAATATATGTACAAGCATGTCATATATAACTAAAATCAATCAGAGCTCAACCCTCAAATATAACAAAATTTAGAGATTTATGCTTGATAAAACTCATGAATTCTAATTATTCCAGCTACCTGAAGCTGAGTTGTATTAAAAGCTTCAATTACATGTTTTTTTCATTAAAATTTAAACATAAATGAAAAATACTGTCATGATGGGAAAACAATTTCATCGGGAATTCTATGAATTAATATTTAGAATATTTAATAAGTTTCGTTTTAATTTTAAGATAAATTGCTTTACGTGATCACTAAAGTACCGTAGTATATACACACTTGTGCATAAATTAAGTATAAATCTGATTAACGTTGAAATCGAATAAAAAAATACACATATAGAAATATTACACTGACACCAACCATTATATACATACATGCATATATATATATATATATATACATATATACCTATACACTACTGGACATTAAAATTGCTACACCAAGAAGGCGACATGCTACAGACGTAACATTTATACGAAAGGAAGAAGGTGCAATGATATGCAAATGATTAGCTTTTCAGCGCATTCAGAGAAAGCAGGCGCCAATAGCAACACCTTCATTGTGTTTAAATGAGGAAATTGTTCAGCCGGTTCCTCATACACAAATTGCATTTGAACGTTGTAGCCTGGTTAAAAGTTGTTGTAATGCCTCGTGTAAGAAGGAGAAATGCGTACCAGCACGTTTCTGACTTTGATAAAGGTCGAATTGTAGCGTACCGGGATTGCGGTTTATCTTATCGCAATATTACTGCTCGCGTCGGTCAAGATCCAATGACTGTTAACAGAATATGGAATCGATGGGTTCAAGACGGTAATACGGAACGTCATGCGGGATCTCAACGACAACCTATCACTAGCAGCCGAGAAGACAGGCATATTATCTGCATGGCAGTAATGGATCGTGCAACCACGTGACGAGCCGTGAGTCAAGAAAAGGGGTCGTTTGGAAGACAAAAAGTGTCTGCACGAACAGTTCGACGATGTTTGCAGCAGCATGGACTCTCAGCTCGAAGACCATGGCTGCGGCTTCCCTTGACGCTGCGTCATAGACAAGAGCGCTTTCAATGGTGTGATCAACGACGAACCTGGGCGCATGATTGGCGAGACGTCAACTTTTCAAATGAATCCAGCTTCTCTGTACAGCATCATGATGGTCGCATCCGTGTTTGGCGGCATCGTGGTGAACGCACACTGGCAGTGTGCATTCGGCATCGTCATACTGGCCCATCACCTGGCGTGATGGTATGGGGTGCCATTGGATACACGTCTCGGTCACCTCTTGGTCGCATTAACGGTGCTTTGAACAGTGTACGTTACATTTCTGGTGTGTTACGACCCATGGCTCTACCCTTTATTCGAGCCCTGCGAAACCCTACGTTTCAGCAGGATAATGCCCGACTGCATGTTACCGGTATTGTACGGACTTTCTTTGATACGGAACATGTTCGGCTGTTGCCCTGACCAGCACGTTCTCTAGATCTTTCACCAATAGAAAACATCTGGTCAATGGTTGCCGAGCCAGTGGCTCGGCAACTATTGACCAGACTGGTTGTCCTATACATACATACATACATACATACATACATAGATATATATATATATATATATATATATATATATATATATATATATATATATAAATATATATATATATATATATATATACAGGGTGTACCAAAGCGACAGCATATGCTCTGCACAGCGAGATTCCTCTTTGGGTATATATATAAGCCTGCCAAAGAAGCGTTCCTGTACGATCCATAATTTACGAGAAAAATGCGAAAAATAAAGTATAATGTCACTGCCGTTGCTAGAATAAGCATTTTATTGAACTAGTATACATGCAGTATATGCACAATTTAAAGCAGATGCTCAAAGTCTCTGTCTTGAATGTCGAGGCATGCTTGAGCACGCCGTGGAATGGCTGTCTTCACAAGTTACAGCATCGCGGGGTCCACCGAAGTATAAGTAACGTGCAGAGAAACAACTAAGCCCGTTGGTATTGGCACTACGTCTCGATACACAAGTCCTTTGAGATGGCCTCTTAGAAAAAAAATCCAACGGTGTATGATGTGACTGACATAGAAACCGACCTTCATGTCCGATCCAGCGGCCGGAGTATTCCATATCCAGCTAACCACGTACATCATTCTGTAACCAAAGACATTTCCATTACATCGGAATTATATAAAGTACATGCCGTAGAAGTCACGAATGGAATATCTGGCCACTATACGAAGACTACCCGTAGGCTGCAAGATGCAGCCTTTTAAATATGAGTTTAACGATGGCTTAAAGTCATTCCATGGCACGTGCGCATACATGACGCAATATTTAAACATTATAATCTGGAAAGATATGCAAATACTGTTGCTGATATGTCCAATAAAGTGTTTTTTCTTGCACCGGACGTGACACCATACTTTGTTTTTCGTATTTTTCTCCTAAATTATTGATTGTACAGGAACGTTTCTTGGGACAGTTTTTATGGACTCCCAATGAGGAATCTAGCTGTGCAGAATTTATGTGGTTGTTTTGAGACACCCTGTATGTATAGATAGGAAAGTACCTGATGACAACGAAGCACATGCCATAATGACGAAAGAGGAAAACAGGGGTATATAATGACCTTTGGCAAAGAAAAAAACGTGTTCACAACTGCGCTCTGAGCCATGATCACATAAGTATGACACAGTGGACGTTTGTGTATATGATTTACGTCTTAGACGTTTTGGCTGCATGGAATGAAGACGTACACAGATAACAATAACTTAGGTACTAGGAATCGTCGAAACGGTCATCTCTAGCCGGTGGCAATGATTCCATGATGATTGAACAGTCAGTTGACATTGCAGTACAGGTCACCACGAATGACATCGCCGAATGACGATTGTTATTTGACAGTAACCACGGAAAGAAATATATGGAGCACAACAATTATGTTCTCCTTTGGCAAATAAGCTATCTTCAGCCACGGGAATTACCATTTAAAAACAAACTGTTTACATGTGTTTCAGGCAATTTGGACTATATGCTGATAGACCTACCAAATATGTTCCATTCATGACAACTCACTGTTGCCAATGGTTAGCCTCGAGTAGGTTTTTTTTATTTATTTACACCATTGCAGTGGGCTTATGTTATGTTCTGCAACGAGTATAGCTTACAGTTATGTACATTTTTAAGCCTTATATGTAGAACAATAGGTACATACTACTACTCTTACAACAACATCATTAAAATCGCACATTATGGTGGTGTGGGAGTGTTCGTTTGGGAAAGTATTATACTTGGTTTCAAAATAGATCTCCATGTTCAATTTGGAACTATAACAGGTCATATTTATTGAGATGCCAGTCAAGAATATATTTTCTTTTTGTTCAGGACATTGTCATCCATATCACAAATAAACTTGGGCACTGAATTTTTGTTATAGATAACGCCCTTTTTCTCCATTCGAAAATCGCCAATGATTGTTTTCAATCGAAGAATATCACCTGTATGGAATGGTCAGCATTTTCACCAAATTTAAATCTGATAGAGCATGTGTGAAACATCTGAAGAATTCCATCCCGCCAGTCATCTCCTACATCTGCATCCCAACTTTGGAGAGCATTGTTAGATGAATGGAATTCTCTGCCTCAAGTGCTGCTCGGTAATGTAGACCACATCATGGCTTGAAGTTGTGCAGGCTGTGTTTTTTCGCTTGGGAAAAATACTATTTATTATCCATCATTAAAACAGCGCAGTTTAGTTGTTTCACTGGCGATATGACATTTAAAACTAAAGGTTATTTATTCGTGATTTGTATGTCTAATATCATACATACAACATCATTTTCACTCGTTCTGATGTATTTAATGCATTGACTTTATGAGTAAATTACATTTAATTTCTTTCTGCACCTTTAGTTGCTAGTTATGGCATTATATTTAATTTATTGACATATGTGTTACATATTTAAATGTTATTATGTTAGTCAGTAGTCATATGTCATTAGTCAGTAGTCTTATTCCAGACAAATAATGTAAAAGGAGCTGGATAACTCATTTCAGGTTTTTCTGATAATTATAGACAAAAAACTATCTACTTCATGAAGAGAAACTCAAATATTCTTATGCATATTTATGTTAGGTTTTTTTATGCACATGTTATGTTAGGTTTTTTTATACAGAGACAAATTTTGGAACAGAAACTTGAAATTTAATGGCTATAAAAGAGTCTCATAAATACTTATTAAAGCAGATTATTTTCAAGATAGAAAATAAATTTAAATTAATGCGTCGAGAGCTCCTATGAATGTCAGAGCATTACTCCTAGTTACTTTCATTTGAGTTAACAGTTTAAACTGCCATCAAGAATCGATTTTTTACTATTCGCCATTGAATTTAACTGAAACAATTTGCTACAATGTTGATTTATTCGTGTATTTTGGATTTTTAAAAGCTTTCATTCATTGTTACCAGATTCAGATATACAGACAACCATTAATTTGGGAGAGGAAAAAGTATTTAATTATTTATCTCAATAAATCAAAGATTTAAGAAATAAAGAAAAATTAGTAAGACATTACAGCTTTCACAAACATCAAAATGGTTTTGAAAAATTGAAAGTATTTGTCCCATATATGTTTAAAATGTTTAATAAAACCTTACGCGCATTCATTTATTATTATTATTAAAGCGTCTTATATGCTGTCTTCTATAAAACGGATTGCTTTTAAGTGGTGTGTTTGTAGCTGTATATTAAGTTTAATATTTTTCGTGTTTTATTAATATGACTTTAGAAAGAGTCGAATTCACTATTTGACACATTTAATATAACATTGTTCTCTTTCAAGAAATAAACGCAAGCAAATATATATATATATATATATATATATATATATATGTATATATATATATATATATATATATATATATATATATATATATATATATATATATATATATATATATATATATATATGTATGTATGTATGTATGTATGTATATACATATATATATATACTTTACCTTACATATATATATATATATATATATATATATATATATATATATATATATAATGTACTTTATTTCCAAAATATATATAAGTATCGGGTTATAAGGGTAAGGAATGGTAGCAGAATATTATCAGAGAACTCAATATAAATGAGAGTAAACCTGGTTGTATTTTTATTCCTGCTAAATTTTGCAGGTAATTTCTCCAAAACTAAATACCCAGATTTTTACCTTAGTTTCCTTAACATCATAACTGTCCAGAAATTTTTTTGTAAAATGTTATACAATCTACGATGCATTTTGATGATTTTGGCGCAATAAATATTTCATGAATATAAGTATATTTATTGTAATTATTTTCCTTTTATTGGGGACAAAATAATTGCATAGATAAGCTTGTAAATGAGTAATGTAAAGGTTTTAAATTAAAAATGTTATGAATGAAATGCTTTTAGAATATTATTATTCTTAGGAAAAACAGTAATATTAATAATTAAAAACAATAATATTATAAAACAATAATATTCTTAAAACAATAATATTACAAAATGCTTCCCAGAAATTCCATCAAATATTATTCTTAGGAAAAACAATTATATTTGATGGAATTTCTAGGAAGCATTTTTAAATGAACAATTAGTATCTTGGTAAGTTAGAATGTATTTTCGAAAGTCAAAATATTTTAAAATTTATTTTATAATTTTAAAATAAATTGGTTTAAATTAAATAACATTAGCACGATTCAGAAATGATAATTCAATTATTATTTTTAAGATGCAATAAATATTATTAAAAACGGTAATATTTACACAAATAATCTGAATGATTTTAAGTGAAATAAAATGTTTCGAAATACTGATATCAAAAATAATTTCTAGGTTAACTGTTTACGCTTAAACAGTTAACCTAGAAATTATTTTTGATATTTCTAGGTTAACTGTTTACAGTTGGCGCTTAAAGTAATAATTTCATGTTTAAAGGAACATGAGCATTGTTCTGCATTTCATCTTACTTAAGCCAATCTTTGATTTTCGAAAAACATATCATTATTCATCACTGAAAATTCAATACGTAGTCCTTTTGTGATATTAATGCAGGAATTACAATTTCCATTCTTTTCGCCGAAATTCTATTTTATTTTCTTACTTTAAATTATTTGAAAAGAATTTATAAAAAAGCGAAATTGGAATTTTATGCTTTTTCTCAATTATCATACATTAATATATATATATATATATATATATTTGGTTAAAAAACTAGCAAAATGTTCGCATTGAATTAGTTAAACTAATAGGATGCTAAATGAAATATTTGGATAGATATTTGATATTAAATCATATTCTTTTAGTTTAAAATTAAAGCTTGCTTAAGGAAAATTTATATTTTGTAAAACTCTGAAAAATAATGTAAATATAATTTTATTCACACTATTCACATAGAATTATTCTCGTAAAGCTAAGCATTAAGCGAAATAAGATTACATCTTTATCATCACTAGGGCCATTATTTATTAGAGTAATCTGAATTAACACTAAGAACCTTTTTATTGCTATAATTAGTTGCCCTTTTGTATAATACAGTTAAGCTTTAAATTAATTATCTACGCATTTTTCACTCTATTATCTTACTGTATGTGATCCTAAAATGTGCAATTTTAAATTTAATTTATGGGAGTCATGTCCGTGAGTCATGACAGGCATTAATTTTGCGCCAGTGGAACAATCTAATGTATAGCTTTAATTAAATAAATGGAAAGGCTACATATTAAAATAATGACTGGAAAAGTTAAGCGTTTTACCACCCACAACGTCTGAGGGTAAATAAACGCCTGAATGTATACACATGCTGATTTTAAATACTTCTATGGTAGCATTCATTGTGAAGTCATATTTTAGCAAATAAAGATACATCTAAAAACATATTTTAGTATTGTAAAATCAATAAACTTTGATAATCAAATGCTTAGTTTAAAAAGTTAAACAATTAGCAAAATATTTATTTGTCAAAATTCTTTTTTTATAACAAAGTACTTTTAGTGAAAGATAATACTGATTCTATAGAATATATTCTTTAGTTATAACTTGAGCAATAATTTTCGAGATATTTTTGGAAAAGACCGGCTATAACTTTACTTTGGAAGAACCACAAAAAAAGCTCCTTAATCTCATAAAAATGATTACACACAATTTTTATTACTAAAGTACCTAACTATAATTAGAGTCTACCATTCTGTTAATATGTTACTATCCACATAGAATATATTTTTAAAGATTATTTGAAGTTATGACTGATATTACTGAAATTCCATGTTAAAACAGCATTTATTTATCAATAAGTAAAACACAAAACAGAGAAAATATATATTATTTGATAAAGTTGATGACAGAGTGGTTTGCTTTCATGAGATTTCAAAATTATAATACATTTTTTTGGGTTCTTGCTCTTTTAACAAATAAGAAATAAGAATTGTATATACCTTTGCGTCCACGTCATAAAATTTTCAACCAATGAAAATTCGAAGCCTATTTTAAGATGCACATTCATAGATGAGGTATCCAATTTAAAAATTCTTTCTTTCTCTTATTTGTATTTTAATTTGTGCAAATAATAAATAAAAAAATTAATATAAAGTATCAGTAAAAAAATGTATGATTTAATAATGCAGAAATTATAAATTGAAGAATTATTAGATGCCAATAGGAATAATATACCATTCATATTTAAATTTATATAATAATAATTAAATATGTTTTGATTAATTGAAACAAAAATAAAATATTCTTTTGAATATAAAAGCACAATATAGACCAAAATTTATAAAATTGAAAATAAGAAGTACGATTACTTTGAAACAAATCAACTGAATGGTGTGTTCCATAAGCGCATTAGCGAACAAATTATTCAAATTTGCTGTTCAGCCCTGGTAGTATAACATGATGTAGTTGTTCTTAGTAAGGATTGTTTCGGTAGTTTTATAAATATTTAATCGCAATATTTTCCGTGTTATAAGTATCGAGACCGGCTCTAACTTTATTTGAGTAATAAAATATTTACTACTTTATTTCTCAGCTTTATATAATTAAGCCTTGTTTATCTCAGATTGACAATGTCTCGTATGAGGTCAACCGTAATTTGATATTAAGAATATACACCAGTTGGACTTAGATAGTTTCATATGTGTGACATTAAGCTCTGAATCATCTGAGGTTTTGTCAAGAATCTTGTTTAAAATTTGCTTTTTGTTGGCAACATAATTTATACTTTCACTTCTGTGCTAATTTGTCTATCCTTAAACACTTTTTGAGAGTACAAGAGCCTCTAATCCCTGATGGGATGTATATCCGCTTTTTTCCTGACATCCCCTCATAGTAATGTCATCTTGATGATTTTTTTACAATGGAAATGCCCTTTGGACTGTGTTATCCGAAGAATCCAAGACATGTTTGCAATTTATTTTGGAAATGTTTTACACAGAAATATTTTCTAGCATTTGTAGCAATTTTATTACTGCACGCGATATAGAATTACTTTTGAAATATTTTCAGTGTTTTTCCTAAAATAATTGATAATAGTTCAAAGTAATTTTAATATTCAAATGCTTAAAAATAGAAAAAAATAGAACAATTATTATTGAACGTCATATTCTATATTCTAAACCCAATTATATTTGTAAAATCAATAAAAAATATAAATAGCTGTTATATTATATTCTTTTCTATTTATTTTCTACTTATTTACAAATGAAATTAATTTCAATTTATACTTTGTGAATTTGATAGAATGAAAATATTTGTTTTCGATACAAATTTAAATTATAAGAACTAACAGATGTAGAAAATTTGAAATATTCAAAATATTTAATTTTAAAAGGCATATTTTTTTTAAATATATGTAGGCAGTATAAGTTTTATAAAATAATTTTGGGATTGCTTTATCGTTATAAAATAAATTCACAGTTTAACTGTTATTTATTTACTCTCAGTTTTTAAATGAACTTTTTTTAGCTGTTTGTTTGTATTTTATTACATTAAATTCATTTTTAACATTAGATCATATATTTTATTGATAAAGTAATTCATCTTTGCAATTTCTATTGCAAAATATAATTAATTCCATAAAAATCTCAAATTTTCTTAAAAAATATTTTTAAGATATTGTAGCAAACATTTTAAAATGTTTGACGACATTTGAGTTATCATAAACAAAATCTTACATTTAAAAATCAGTTTCATCATTTAAATTAAAAAAGAAGCTGAAAAGATTTTTGTTAAACAGTCGTAAGTAACATGGCAAAATTTTATTATAATAATAAAATTTGTATATAAATATTTATTTACTTGTATAAGGAATTAATAAGGTACACCACTGTAAGTAAGACTAAAAATACTTAAATATATATATATATATATATATATATATATATATATATATATATATATATATATATATATATATATATATATATATATATATATATATATATATATATATATATATATATATATATATGTAACTGAAGACGCTTGCATGAAATACATTGTCATAAAAATGTTGTAAGTTCGTTAAATTAATCATTTTAGCAAGAGTTATTTTTCTTATATGTTTACAAGATTAACTTAAGCTATGAAAATAAGTTAGGAGATTTAAAAAGGACCCGAAAAATAAATTTATTAAAACGAATGTAATGAAATTAACATATTATTTCATTATCGTAATTAAAATAATATCTAATATATAGGACTAGTATATAAGAAATAGAGTAGGATAGTAAAATTAATCTTTTTCAAGTACTACTTATAAGACAACTGGAAGTTTTGACTTAAAGAATGACTTAATCCTTAAGAAGAGTCGGTGAACTGAGACCATCATCAGCTGCAGTTTGATTTCTTAAAGGAGTCATAAGCTGTTCATGGGACTAAATGATAAGATCAGTAACCAATTATTTATTGGTATGTAGCATCTTTTAAATAGAAGCAAGAAGTATCCATGGAATTTATTTTAAATATACTTTTTTTAAAAGCATTATTGTAAAAAATTAACAATGATTTACTATATAGATATTACTAAATTTAACAGTTGTAAATTTATTAGCTAGCAATGCGTTTCGTTAGTCAAAGAAATAAACCTTAAACATGGAAACTATTTACAATCTCACATCAAAAGAAGAAATCACATGCAGTCATGGGGAACAAGTCACTGAATTTCATTTATTTCTGTTCATTTAAGATATAATCTTTTCTTTTTAAGCCACCTTAGTAATTAGACTCCCATCAAAAAATTCTAATCCCATAATCCCGTAAATACCAAACAACGGAAGAATAAAGTTTTCTACTTGAAAGACTATATCGATGTTTTCTACAAGGCACAGTTTCATAGCTTACAAAAAAAATAATAAATAAACGCTTGAAGAAATATATAATTACTGTATTGCAAATCTTATAATTTGTGCAAATCTGAGTACCAGCTAAAAATAACTTTCTCTCATTCATCATTAGTTGCTTGGAAGGCTTCATGAGGAAAATTCTTTAATATTGAACTGGAAGTCAGTAATTATTTCCCCTTTTATATAACAACAATAAAGTGGAAATACAGTTACTAGTGATGTACGAATACAATGTGATGCTATTGATTTGCAGATCTTATTGTCGTATAAGAATACAAGTATTTACTTATCAGTACATTTTTGATTTTGATAGTGGTTGAGTTATGGATTACAAAGATTACTATTTGACGCATCATTGTATTGATGCTTGAATCATTTGAATCCTCAGAATAGTTATTTGATGGGTTTTTGCAAAATATAATGTATATTGGGCTGTTGGATTTATGTTGTATGAATTAAGTGAGAGATAATAAATTGCACACATAGCGATGCAGGCGAGAACTGTGTTAAATATTAAAAAGCTGGTTTTGAATACTAGCGTATGGGCAATTTAACAGTAATTTTTAATCATAGTAAAAAAAAAAACGAGAACAACACCTTAGCTAGTAATTTTCTTTTCATATCCACGCCCCAGTAGTGGAGAGAATTTGTACTTCTTTTATACTAATAGTATTCGGTAAATACTTTTGGACATCTTCCGAAACATTTCCGTGCAATTGATTGATTACTTTTTTCTCGGTCATAACCCAATAAATGACTATGATAGTCCATGTTTATATTACTTTTGGAATTAGTTTGCAATTCCTTGTTAGAATTTTATCAGTTCTAGAAGTAGTTTTCTCGGTCATAACCCAATAAATGACTATGATAGTCCATGTTTATATTACTTTTTTAATTAGTTTGCAATTCCTTGTTAGAATTTTATCAGTTCTAGAAGTAGTTTTCTCGGTCATAACCCAATAAATGACTATGATAGTCCATGTGTATATTACTTTTTAATTAGTTTGCAATTCCTTGTTAGAATTTTATCAGTTCTAGAAGTAGTTTTCTCGGTCATAACCCAATAAATGACTATGATAGTCCATGTTTATATTACTTTTTTAATTAGTTTGCAATTCCTTGTTAGAATTTTATCAGTTCTAGAAGTAGTTTTCTCGGTCATAACCCAATAAATGACTATGATAGTCCATGTTTATATTACTTTTTTAATTAGTTTGCAATTCCTTGTTAGAATTTTATCAGTTCTAGAAGTAGTTTTCTCGGTCATAACCCAATAAATGACTATGATAGTCCATGTTTATATTACTTTTTTAATTAGTTTGCAATTCCTTGTTAGAATTTTATCAGTTCTAGAAGTAGTTTTCTCGGTCATAACCCAATAAATGACTATGATAGTCCATGTTTATATTACTTTTGGAATTAGTTTGCAATTCCTTGTTAGAATTTTATCAGTTCTAGAAGTAGTTTTCTCGGTCATAACCCAATAAATGACTATGATAGTCCATGTTTATATTACTTTTTTAATTAGTTTGCAATTCCTTGTTAGAATTTTATCAGTTCTAGAAGTAGTTTTCTCGGTCATAACCCAATAAATGACTATGATAGTCCATGTTTATATTACTTTTTAATTAGTTTGCAATTCCTTGTTAGAATTTTATCAGTTCTAGAAGTAGTTTTCTCGGTCATAACCCAATAAATGACTATGATAGTCCATGTTTATATTACTTTTTTAATTAGTTTGCAATTCCTTGTTAGAATTTTATCAGTTCTAGAAGTAGTTTTCTCGGTCATAACCCAATAAATGACTATGATAGTCCATGTTTATATTACTTTTGGAATTAGTTTGCAATTCCTTGTTAGAATTTTATCAGTTCTAGAAGTAGTTTTCTCGGTCATAACCCAATAAATGACTATGATAGTCCATGTTTATATTACTTTTTCAATTAGTTTGCAATTCCTTGTTAGAATTTTATCAGTTCTAGAAGTAGTTTTCTCGGTCATAACCCAATAAATGACTATGATAGTCCATGTTTATATTACTTTTTTAATTAGTTTGCAATTCCTTGTTAGAATTTTATCAGTTCTAGAAGTAGTTTTTAATTTGCTTCCACATTTTCCTTTTTTTTTTCCTCACATTTTACAAACCAATAATCCGGAATCCTGGTAATTCTTGAAATATGTTAGTTGTTTACATTAATTGTCGTAACAATAACTCTTACCATGGATATGCATTGATTAAGAACAATTATTTCAAAATGATTCCTCTAAGTACAACTCATCTTTGAATAGGCAAAATTAATAGGTGTTTTTTTAAGAACGCAAAATTATGACCAACAAATGTCTATCTAAAAGACTCATGCGGGAACTTCTGATGCATTAGATCCAGTCAAATGAGCAAATTATATTCAAAATCGATCAGTCATAATACTGGTGATTCATAGCAGCTCAGCATAAAAAAACAGGTTTGCTTCAATTAACTGAGAAACAGTACAATATGCCGCAAAACTATCTATTTGAGAAATGCAATAAACTTTTACTATATTTTTCAGTTGAAATACAAGATTCATATAGCTGTTTAGTGTTTTTCCCTTGTTATCTTTGGCAATTAGTATGCTTCATTACTATATTTGATAAATCTCACATAGTACTAGGAAATAAAATATTTCCGACTAGTTGCCGGAATACATAGTCCTAAATCCCAGTCTAAAAGATAAATTTTAATCGATTTTTTAAAGAAACTTGTGTATTTACTCTTGTTTATACGATTAAGTGTTCTGGGTAACTTTTCACTTTTTGAGTGCATTGAATGATACATTTTCCTTCGCTTTCATATCGTTTAAGAAAGTAATGGAAATTATGCACTGAATCTAATTTTAGAATTTTCATCAGAATTAATAAATTAAAATGTGTGACGATACAGAGAAAGGAAATGCTCTCCTCCTTGATGGTAAAAACTATGGAATAAAAGAATCTTTTTTAGAATTAGGTAATGTAAGGTCAATAATATACGATTCTACTCCAGTAAACTTGGAAAAATTTACTGAAGTATCGTTAAAAATAAGCTGTAAAGAATTTTCGGAAGCTGCAGAAAAAATCTAAAAGTTTCTAAAGATGTGGATTCAGCAAAATAAATTGTAGAATATGCCTCTCAAATGAGATTGTTTCCTCCTCCTACTGATGTACCAAAGGTACCAAATATAACAGAAATGAAAGTGAAATATTCAATTTCTAATTCAAAGGAAAGGGATATACAACAGAAGTCAAGAGATGTCCTAAAAAATATCAAATGAACTTCTTCCTATTTTTACTTATGTACCAAAAGTACCAAATATAACAGAAATGAAGTTCAAGAACATAACTCCTCTTTTTCACTCAGTTTCAAACTCAAAGGAAAAGAAATACAACAAAAGCCAAGAGATGGTCAAAAGGAAGTATCAAATGAACTTGTTCTTATCTCTTCTGATATACCAAAAGTACCAAATATTAATGAAATGAAGGTGAAATACTCAATTTCAACTTCAAAGGAAATACAACAGAAGCTTATAGATGATGTAAAAAAAGCACCTAATGAGTTATTTCCTTCAATTTTTGCTCATACTCCAAAAGTACCAGCATTAGTGGAAGCAGAATCCTCAGTTTCAAACTCAAAGGAAAAGGAAATACAACAGAAGCCAAGAGTTAGTCTAAATGAAGTATCAAATAAACTTGTTCCTATTTCTGCTGATATACCAAAAGTACCAAATATAACCTTAGTGGAAGCAGAATCCTCAATTTCAATCTCAAAGGAAATATAAATATAACAGGAACCAAGAAATGATGTAAGAAAAGTATCAAATGAAATGTCTATTGGTGACATTTTTGTCTATGTTAGTAATCACCCAGTGTCACCCGTAACTTTTATGTCAAGAACATAACTCCTCTTTTTCGTTTGATTATGCAAGATTTTAGAGAACTTTTAGTTTTCACAACTGGAAAAAAAATCCCTCCAAGAGAACCGAGAACATCTCGTCTGCTTACTAAATCTATCAAAGATCTTGCAGACATAAATGAAGATTTTGGAGCAGGTGTTGAATCACAGGTCGCCATTATTTTATGACATTTTCTTGAAAACTAAGAGTTTCCCTTTAAATCTTCCTTTAGAACACTACCACAGATATATTTAAGAAAGAAAGCTTATTTACAAACCAATTCAACATCTGTAAACTCAAAGATACCAATAACTAGTCTTAGAAATATAACTAAATCACAAGCAAGTAAGCCAAATGAAATAACTAAATTAGATCCAAAGATTGATATACAAGATATCCTAAGGATAATACAAACGCAGCGTGACTATGAGTTACAGGCTGGATTTAATTTAAAGTATTGTTCAAACAACATAAAACTAATTTTAAAGTATTTCCAAGTTAGTATTGCTAAAGTACACCTGAACCGAATAGTATGATCTGCAGAAGACGTAATTAAAATACTTGAAGAACTTGCAAATATTCGAGAAGAATGCTGCAATTTGTTATTAATTCAACCTAACAGAGGTAAATCTATTGATCTAATATATATTTTGAAAGTAAAAATTCAAATAGCTCGTGCTTACAATAAACTCTTACTACAATTCTTATGTTCTACGACAAGTTATAAGAACTCAAATTTAAACCAAGAACAAGGACAAAAATAACTTTTATGCATGTCATTATTTTTAAGCTTAATTTACTATAAATTAATTGGAATTGAAGTTTGTAACTGTTAAGCTTTATAAATCAAATCATCAAACTTGATACATTTTTATATACAATTTAGTTTTAAATGTACTTTTATTACTTGCTTTTATTAACTATCATTTTAATATGTATGAACAGTAAGTTTAATTATAATACTTTGCTTGTTTTGTTGAAATTTTTATGTTCATTTACTATAAAGTTATAAAATTGCTAAGCAGAAAATTAGCAAACATACAGTGGTGGCAAAATGTATTGGCACATTATGCTTTTAACGTTAAATCTTAAGAAAACCATACAATTATGATAATTTTTTCACAACCAAAAAAGAAATTTACACTGATATAAATTTGTTTTACAAAAATTTTTTTAACTACCAATTTTATTTTAAAAAATAAATTGTTTAAGTATGTGAAGTGGAAAAAAGTATGGCTCTCTAAATTTTGTAGTTAGTTTTGTTTCATTGTTTAGCTATAATGCATAGTTTAAATTATGATCAAAGTTTCTAAGTGTAGAAATTTATATAAATATTTAAATTAACTAGTTATGCTTAAAACAAAAGAGAACTTAGTACAGGCATACGTGAAAAGATAATTTTGCTGCAAAATCATGAAAAATCATATCGTGAAATTGCTGCTTATTTAAATTTAAGTTTTTCCTTAGTGAGAAATGTGTGCAAAAGGTATGAAGAACGTGGTACGGTTGAAAACCAAAAGCATACAGGACGACTAAAGAAGAATGGTGAGAAAAGTTAAGAAAGAAGTCGAAAAAAAATAACTATGCCAGCGCGAGAAATTTGGCTAATATGGTCGAGTCAGTTTCTGGAGTACAAATCTGAGAGAACAATAAGAAGTGTACTGCACTCTGTTGGTCTACATGGTAGAACACCAAGAAAAAAAATTTTAACAGTGAAATAAATCGTCAGAAACGCCTCGTTTTTGCCAAAGAATACATAAACAAACCTCTTGATTTTTGGAAAACTGTTGTTTTCAAGGACGAAAGCAAGCTTAATGTGTTTGGTTCTAACGGTAAAAGGACAATTTGGTGGCGGAAAAACGAAGAGATAAAGAATAAAAATGTGATTGTTAATGTAAAGCATGGAGATGGGCATGTTATGGTGTGGGAATGTGTTTCCTATAATGGTATTGAAAACCTTGTTTTTACTGAAGGCAATTTGAATGCAGAAGGGTACGTGAACATTTTGCATGATAATCTGAAAGCAACTGTTAGAAAAATGGGACTTCAAAGTGACTATATGTTTCTGCAGGACCCAAAACATACTGCACTCAGAGCCAAAGAATGGTCTCTGTACAATGTACCAAAATAGCTTCACACTCCTCCCCAATCACCAGATATGAATATAATTGAAAATTTACGGCATTCTCTAGATGCGATGGTGAGAAAACACCACATTACAGGAAGGAATCATTTGAAACAACTTTTGTCTGAAGAATGGGACATAATAAAAGCTTGGACTTAATCCAAAACTTGGTTCACTCAATGCCCAGGCGTGTCCAAGCTATTATTGGTACTAATGGACTTTTTACTAAGTACTAAGTTTAAATTAAACGTTGTTTAACGTCAAATGATGAAAATGTTCCAATACTTTTTTCCAAGTAGATTTATGTATTTTTTTATATTTATATATAGTATTTAAATTTTAAAATTTTTGTGAAGTACATATTGTTTCAGTTAACCATAAGCATTTTGTTTATTCAAAATTGTATAAATTGTTTCATTTAATAAATTCAAAACATGCAAAAAATTAGATGTGTCAATACTTTTTTCCGCCACTGTATTTAAAAAAAATTGGATTTCAAAACTTTAAATTCATTATGCTATATATTTAAACTGCAATAACCTCAATATTTATTTTCAAAATTATTTTATTTTTAATATAAGGGAAATATGAGTTTAAAAATGTTTTAAGTAATTACATTTTCAAGTAATTGTTAATAAATGTGCAAACTTCATGCGTATGATTTTTTTTTCATTTATAAATAAGATGTTTTTAATATAAGTTAAAATATTCTTTCAGTAAATAATTAATTTCATACTTGAAGTATCAAACTATGGCAAAATTAAAATCTACGATGAAGCAAAATATTTTGTAAAGTGATATATTTATTATCTTTATAAAAGTTTTGATGAAAATTTAATTTTTAATAAATTTTAAATATTAGTTTTGTACCAAAGATTTGTTATGTTTGATTGGATTTACTATTGGGATGTTAAATATAGTGGCTTAAAATATATTTAAACAATGAGAGCTTTTATTAAAAACTAAAATTTTATTACAATATTAATCAATATTTTTATTTTTGATGCCGAGATACATATGAAGAATGGTAGACAAACTAGACGAGCACAGCAGATTTTATTAACAAACGATACATCCGAGCGACATATAACAACCACGCCTTACTCGGGAATCGAACCCGAACCCACCCGGCAGAAGCAGAGGGCTGTAACAACCATACTGACTGGGCGACACTCTAAAAAAGATCATGTAACAGATTTTTATATTATCAATTATTTTCATAAAAATATATTTTGTACATAACTATTTGCTTTGAAAGCTGTGTATGAAGCTCTTTCAAAGTTGTTCAGTGGTTCATAGTTTTATTTTATATGTTAGATTAAAGAATGTTTATAGTGGTTTAAAATGTACTTTAAGCTATAAGCAGCTTTAGTCAAAAGAAACTTAAAATTTAGTTTTAATTCAAAAGCGTTTTATATTTATTCAATATATTTTGAAACTTAATGAAAGGGCGCAATATCGACAAAATAAAATTTTATGTAAAGAAAGAAAATTTATTTGACATATACTAATGCCCCTCAGTTATTATTTGAGGGAAAATAGTGCATGAATTATTTTGCAATTGTAAACATGGCAATATCAAGAAATGCACAAAAGCACTTTGTTGACATGCGATGGTTGGTTGGTTGAGTTTTCTGGCGCAAGGTCCAGATAAGGACAAGTTGCGCCAAAACCAAATTTTGTTTTTTTTATTTAATTCTTTTTTTTCTTTTTTCCTTAATTTTTATTTTCTTTTTTTTAAAACCAATCAACATTTAAATTTCGTTTAAAATGACCAACCATGTTAAAAATTGTAAATTAAAATAAAAATAGACAAAGACCCAACATTTAACACAAATAATTATAATTAAAAAAGCTAAAACAGTGACTAAACTAATTCAATGGAATATTAAAAATTTATCATTAAAATTATTTGCATTTAAAATTATATAAAATCTATAAAACCAATGCTTCTTAAAAATGCAAAAATATTTTGATGTGGAGGCTCGCTCAGCAAATCTCGCATCGTTAAAAGATCAGTCTTAAAAAATTTAAAACGATGATGGTTAAAATCAGTACATGAAATTAAAATATAAAATACAGTGTATGGTTCATCACACATCTCAAACCAAGGTTTTAATTCATTTAAAAATAAATGCTTATGAGGGAAACGCGTGTGCCCAATACGAAGGCGATTCAATTTTACATTCGCACTTCTAAATGGTAGAACTGGAAATGAGCTGAGGGATGAAGTTATGGTATACAGTTTTTTCTGATTTGCATTCTCCATGATTCCTGCCAAAGTTTATAAACAAAACTCTTCATACATTTTCTCGCATCACAAAATGGAACTGAAGGCTGAAGTGGAGTAGATGCAGAATTTGCAGCTGCATCAGCCCTCTCGTTACCATCAAGACTTACATGTCCTGGGATCCAACAAATGAGGATATCGAATCTCTTGCACTTCAGAGGGTCTAATGTGGATGAAATCTCCGATACAACAGGGTGACAGTTGACATTAATGTTTTCCACAACTTCTAAAACACTCAGGCTGACAGTGTATATGCAAAAATTATTTGATCCTTTACCACCCACATACTGAAGCGCACATAATACAGCAGTTGCTTCAACATTGAAGATGGAGCAGGACATATTGATACTGTAACTAAGAGAAATATTATCAATGTAAACTCTGCAGCCAATATGACCTGCACATTTTGAACCATCTGTAAATATAGGTTGATAAGAATCAAACTAACTACCATGAGAAGAATAGAGCTGATGGAAAACAACAGGAGATGTGTCCGATTTTTTGAACTGTGCAAAGGGATTGATTACTTTACATTGTGGCGCATACCAGGGTTGATGTGAAGCTCTATTTATGGTAGTTATGTGAACATCCTGTAGGTCAGACAATAAGAGATGAGATTTTATTCTAATGAGAAAAGGTGGAATGCTCCTTGGACGAGCATTATAAAGTCTTTTAAGAGCAGATGTAGGAATCATGGAATGTAATGGATGATGAGGGTCAGACATGATCTTAGCATAATAATTGAGAAACTGCTGCATTCGTCTCAGGTCCAAAGGCAGTTGTTTGCAAATTGCATAAGGCACTGGACAGGTAATGTGCGGAATGCGCCTGAACATATCCTCAAAGCAGAGTGATAATCAGTGTCCAATCTTCATAAAACAGAATGTCTAGCTGATCCATAAACAACACAACTGTAGTCAATGCGTGATAAAATTAGTGATTGATATATTCGAAGTAGTGATGTGCGATCAGCACCCGAGGATGTATTTGAAAGCACCCTGAGAATATTAAGCGATCACTCACACTTCTTCCGCAGATTTAAAATATGCGGAAGGAACGTTAATTTTCGATCGAATATTACACTAAGGAACTTCACCTCGCTGACTGCAGAAATAATTTTGTTGTCAATCGAAATTACTGGACCACTGTGAATACTAGTTTTCCTGCAGAAATGGACACATCTACTCTTTCTAGAAGAAAGAGTATGGCCATTCTCAGCACACCATGCAGCAAGTTTGTTAACAGCTGTTTGTAATTGTCTCTCAATTAAACGCATATTTGACCCCTCACAAGATATTTGCAAGTCATCAACGTACAATGTACCATGAACAGAAGGTGATAATTTATGGAGTATGCTGCTAATATAAAGAATAAAAAGGGTGACACTCAATATACAACCTTGAGGTACACCCTTAACTTGATTAAAATAGTTGGAATAAAATGTTCCTTTTTCGAACTTTAAAAGCACGAGGGCGTAAAACATTTTTCAGGAATATCGGGAGATTACCCCGAAAGCCAAAATCATATAACGAACGGAGAGTTCCATATCGCCATGTACGGTCATATGCCTTCTCTATGTCGAGGAAAATGGAAACCAGATGGTTCCTCCGTACAAAAGCGTTGCGGATCTGTGTTTCCAAATAAGCAATATTATCAAGAGTGGATTTTTTTTTGGAAGCCACTCTGATTGATATGAATGCATCTCTTTCTTTCTAAGACATATACGAGATGGGCGTAGACCATACCTTCGAGAGTCTTACATGAGCAACTCGTCAGAGCTTTTGGTCAATAATTTGAAGGTTCTGAAGGATCCTTACCAGTTTTAAGGATTGGAATCGCTATTGTTTCGCTTCAAAGTGATGGAAATGTGTTTTCTGTCCAGATCCTGTTGAACAAAGTTAATAAATTCGATAAGAAATCTGAACTTAAATTTCGAAGCATTTCATAGCGGATTCCATCAGGTCCTGGACTGGTATTATTAGCCTGCTGTAATGCTCTTTTCAATTGCAACATCCGAAATTCACAGTTGTAAGGCAAAATTGTCCATGGTTGAAACAAATTTGTGTTCGCTCAGCACGACTCTTTGTCCTTAAGAACAAAGGAATATAAGAGTCGTTGCTTGAGACGCTAGAAAAGGTTTCACCAAGGATATTAGCAATGTCCTTAGGAGAAGAGCATACAGCAGCTACGGATTTCAAAATAGGAATGGAAAATTCTCTTTAAATTCCATTGGCTGCTTTCACTCTTCTCCACAACTGCTTACTGGATGTGGAAGAAGTAATTGAGGATACATAGCGAGACCAGGATTCCTTCTGACTTCAAACGACGAGTTCTGCGAGCTAATGCTTTTGCTTTCTTAAAGGCTATAAGATTCTCCATTGTGGGGTATCTTCTGAATACACCCTATAACTTCCTCTGTTTCTAATAGGTATTTTGATATTTATCATTCCACCAAGGTTTGCAATGCCTGTGTGGTATAGGGGAACTCTTAGTTATTGATAAATCAGTTGCATTAATAATTGTTTCGGTGACTTTACATATGGCATCATCAATATCAGCGATTGTAATCATTTCACCATCAACAACTGCCAATTGCGTAAATAACGTCCAATCTGCCCGACTGTACACGTAGGTTGGTAGACGTTGTCGTACACTACTACCTCCAGTCTGGGAGATGACGATAGGAAAATAATCGCTGTTGTGCAGATCATTTCCTACAATTAAATTTAACAATGGCAGAAGAGATGGTGAACAAATGGCCAGATCGAGAGAATGAAATGTTCTTGTGGGTACATGGAAATATGTCTTCTCGTCGGTATTAAGCAGACATAGACTGTTATCTGAAATAAACCGCTTTATCTGCCGACCACGAGAATTAGTATCATCATTTCCCCACAAAGAACTATGACGTTACAGTCACCTAACAGCAGAAATGGTGTTGGCAGCTGATCTATTAATAAATGGAGCTCCTCTTGGCGGATGACATCATGTGGTGGTAAATACAAACTACAGACTGTTAATAAGCGTGAAGTATGTATTCTTACAGCTACAGCCTGTAGAGTAGTATTCAATAGATGGGCAGTGCTGGGATAGTTATTAGATGTTAATACACAAACACCTCCAGACACTGCACCATCGTCACCACAGTCTTTTCTAAAGCTTCTAAACCCACGCTTGGAAAACTTATTGCTGGACTTCAGGAATGTTTCCTGAAGTGCAACACATGCGGGGTTATAGGCTGAAATTATGGATTTGATGTCATCATAATGTGAACGCAAATCATGGCAGTTTCAAGAAACAAAGGAAGTTATTGTTGAATTTGAAAAGCAAAAATACAAAATATAATAATACAAAATATAATAAGTGCAAAATATCACATTCATATACATTTTCGTTAAGAAATTTCCATTTATGAAGAATTATAGAAAATCTGTTACAAATATAATCATATAAAAGATGGTATTTTATGTCACAAATATTTTCGGTTAGAACAAAAATAGAGCTAAGATCTAACAATTCTAAAGATTCAAAAATTGAAATTCCAAACAACTATTTAAATTGCAATTTTCAAGAGAAAATTATGTTTGTGTTAAACTTTTATAACAATACTAAGAAAGTTGTCATTACGTTTACAGTATTCAAAACAGAATTTCCCTTCAATAACAATAAACTTTCGTAGAAATAGAATAAATAAATTTTGAAGTTTTGGGAGGATTTGGAATCAAAATATAAGTTTCAAAAATATTATTTTGTTTAACTCTTTTCAGCTGTAATGTGTTCATGTGAAACTTCAAAATTAAAGTTTCACATGAACACATTACAGCTGAAAAGAGTTAAAATTACATTCATTCTTAGAAGTTTGGTTTAGCGAAGAGTGAAGTTAAAACTTTATGCATGAAGGGAAATTTATGCAGTACGTTCTTATTACTTTTACAAAGAAGATATGTTGCCAGATAGATGAAGATAAATTAATTGAACTGCATATAAATTAAAAATTATTTCAACATTGAGTAATAGTTTCTTAAAATATTTATAGTTTGATAAAATATACAGGAAACGAAATGTTACTACTATGAAAATGCAAGGAGCAGGAATTTACTATTTGGAAACATGATCTCTTATTTTCAAAATGAAGTGAGTTAGATATTGTATGTGCTTTTATGTGAGCGTAAATCGTCACCTTAATCAGCCAAAAGTGGTTTTTCATAAAATCGTTTTTATTAAAGAATCTAAGAAATACAATTTGTGTAAAAAAAAAAAAAATCTCCAAACTTGAAGCATATGAGAGTGAATAATTATACTGAAAATTTTAATAGCTTCTTTATTTACACTCTTCATAATTTTTAAAATTAATTTATTAATCTTAAAATCTATTAATTTATTAATCTTTATTAAAATAAAGTGAATAAAAAGTTCTGAAACATGACAAAAAATTTAATATTTTCAAACGCAGTCTTACAACCTAACACAAAAGCCAAATTTCCAAAATGAACATCCATTGAAGATTTACACTACATATTTATATCAATATTTCAACAAAGCAAAACTTTTGGTTAATCTGAGGTTTTGGTACCCCTTTCTTGCCAAATGGGCGATAGACGCGCAAAGCGTGGTAACCCTTACTATTTTATCCTAAATGCACTCCTTGTTGCAATCCTGTCTTTTTTGTTACACAATTAAAAAAAAAAAACATTGTTTTTTTCGTTACCATACTAACTGTGAAATTCGTTAAAAACACGGATTTCAGTTTCGTCGCATAGAAACACCGCTTTTGCGTAATGTCTGGGAGCATTCAACTCCGCGAGACAACACGCAAAAACGCACCAGTTGGCGACGTTTTGAAAATGTGCCAAGCAAGGGACCCAAAGCACATTTTCACCAAACTTTTTAAGTGCAAGTATACATTTTAATCATATTTGTATCAGAAAATGGATTCAAATATACTGTGATATGAGTAGGTTAACATTCTCTGTACATAAAATATCAACAAATTTTCTGTACATCAAAGCAAATTGCCTACTTCCCAGTTATAAAACTTTCCTTTAATTTCGCTTAGAGATTTTATTATGGTAAAATAATACGTTTACTACATTTGAATATATATGATGTTTTGCTATTAAAATGCATCTGAAAAAAAACTGGTTTACTTATGTCAGTTTTTTTTTCTTTTTTCTCACACTAAAATAGTTTATTTCGTGAAGCCCGTTTTTACATGATAACTTCGACTTCTTTTGCAAGGATTGCATTTTGATATTAATAATTTTTTAAACATGTGCTAATTGGAGGAATAGCATTTTAAACTCCAGAAAATTCCATAACCCTTTGATAAATTCTATATCTTAAATTTATGGAATGGTAAATATTTAGTATGATCACTAAAGCTAAAATGAATGAATATTTAATTAAACTCTACACCCCTTTTTTCAAAGAATTGTCCGCGTTATAGTTTAAATAATTGTTATTTTAAGATTTCCTATATATGTATTGTCAATTAGGATAAAAAAAAAATAAATAAATAAATAAAAAATAAAAAAAAGAGCGAGCCGGACTATCTAACTCTAAATAAAAATATCATCCTGATTTTAATTTTGGAGAGGACTCAATAAAAATGAAATTTTTAATTGAACTTAATAAATCATTAATTGAAGTGTCATTTTAATTAGGAAGTATAAACACGAGTATTTACGTAATTGTACTCTTTATGCAACTGAAGAAAGTTTCTCACCAAATAAACATACTAATTTCTTATTTACTGAGTTATTTTTACAATAGCTTTTAAGAGAATACTTGTATTTAAACATTCATTAACAATTATCCAGAATAAAACTTTTGGTATTTCGAGAAATTACATTTTTTGTTGCATGAAGACCAATAACCATTGAGAAACCATACTTGTAAAGAAACAGAATCTTCTTAAGAAATCCGGGAATATTATTTTTTTTATTGTCATGCATTCTTTTGATGTTAAAGTATTAATTGCTAAAATTGAGTAAATATGTCATTTTTATTAACATATTATTTTTATTAAAAGGGAACTAATTAAGTAGCAAAATATTCTGAACTTTTTAAAAACTCATTTTGTAGCTTAATATATTATACAGATTTGTTATATATTTTCTCTGGAATTTTAAGTGTAAAATTTCTATTTTTCTTTTTAAATATTATAAGATTTTCGATTTATAGGAATAGGGACACCCAGGACTCACTCCATATTTAGAAAGATTTACATTTATTCATATTATAATCCTTAATGTTATCTTCAATTTGAGGAAATCAATTTCCAAACATGGATATTTATGAACATTAAATAATTAAATGATATGCAATAAATTAATAAACATTGCGTTATTAAATGCTTCTGTTTATGTTCAAATAATTTTTTATGAAAACACCATGGAAACTTTGAATATTTCAAGTTTTTTTTGTTCTTCTTTAATATGACATGTGTTTTAATATTATAATATTTGACAATAAATATCCTCCTTTTATAGCTAATATATAACTCATTAAGTTTGTTCTCAAGACTAAGCAGGAATTAACATATATTTTTCAGTTAACAAGTAGCAATTAATAAATCATTATTTTTTTGTAAATTATATATATATATATATATATATATATATATATATATATATATATATATATATATATATATATATATATATATATATATATATATATATATATATATATATAATGTGTGTGCATGTATGAATGACTATTTTTATAAATATGATATCATATCTTATTATTATTGAGAAAAAACTTAAAATATGAAATTTTTATGAATAAATTCATTTGAAAAGACATTTTAATCATAATTACCCATTTTGATTATTATTTTCTAATGATTAATTCATCAGGATTAATATCATAAAGTAAATTATGATTGAGTTTATTTAAATTAATATTAAAAATGTGTACACATAAAATAACTTTATTTCAATAAATTAAAGTGTTAATCAAAACTCAAAGTTAAGCAAATCCTTCGGCTTTTCATATCTTAGCACCACTTGTTCAATTATAATATTTCTAAAGTCATAAAATATTTAATAATTAAATAAGATTAAAAGAATAGAGAAAAATGAACATCTTTTCTAAAATAAACTTATCAAAATGATTTTTAAACATCATGTGATTGCAGTTTATCTTTCTTTTCTCAGCATAAATTGTAATTATAAATAAGAAAAGTTTATATATATATATATAAGAATTTGAATGTTAACCAGTTTCAAAATATAAACAAACTCTATAATAAAACCATTAATTCTTAATATTTATGCCGATAAAAATATTTATTTTTTAATTTCATTTTTTATAAAAGCACAAAATAAAATATTCTTCACTCATTTAAATTGATTTTGGTTTCTGAGGAGAAAAATGAATCAAAATAATGGATGTTGGGAAAAATTTAGTTGATAGAAGAAAATCTAGAAATGGAATTTAATTATTTTAGATATCTTATTAAAAATTAAAAAAAAAGATAAATGAGATGAAATATTACTTTTTATTTACACAAAATTCAATTTGGGCGAAACTTGATTCAATTATAAAAAATGGAAGGTTTGTTTTACAGATACCAATAAAAATATTTAAAATTCTAGAAATTTCATACTTTAAATGATAGTTTTGTGAGATTGTTTCGATTTTATTTATTAATTTAAATAATTTTAGTTATACTTAATTTTAAGTAAATTCTTTATTTTATAAATTAATCAAGTGAAAGCAGGTGGTAATTAAAATAAAACTGCTGTTAAATATTGCCATGACAAATTAAAATAATTATTTTTGCTTGAAGAAGCTCGTCCTCATCTTTACTTTAAATTTTAAAAAATCATAGAGAGTGGTATAGTTTTGTCTTTTGTGAAATGTTGAAATTTGAATATATTGTAAATACTAGTATTTATCTTAGTTTAAAAGTACTTTTCACGAATTATTCTAAAATACACTTACTGCCACATTGCATTTAATAAAAATATGCGTAGTGATTTAAGCATATGTAGTATTACGTTCTTTACAGTTGCCTTTTTTTTGTCAAAAATTATAGTGAAATTATTTTAGATTATTTCTGGCAGAAATTGTAGTAAAACTAAAATTAATGTTAATTACACAAGCAAAAAACATTTTTTTGTAATAAATATATCGAAAGCATGCTGTTAGATTCATATTTGCTTAAAACTTAGCATGATTGATGTATTCTGTAGCAGATATAAAAGAAGTACCTTAAATTTGTCACAAAATTATCGTTTCTTATGGCAAAACAAGATCTACAGTTGAAAATATACTCACCTTTCTATACAACTCTTAATCAATGGATGGATAATGAATCCTACGGAATATTACTATACAGACACTTTCATAACAAAATTCTTTGCTTGAGTTAAGTATAGAGCTAACTATTTCGTAGGGAATACCAAAGATAATTTTCCTTCTTTAAAAATAAAAAAAGAAAAAAACTACATCTAAAAATACTCGAGACGTGATGACTAATTTGATTATCCCGTTTTCAGGATATTCAAATCCTTAATCTTCCAAAAAGGTTGTTATGACAGTAAATAGCAAACGTCTCAGCTCTTGAAATCTCGTGTAAGAATAATTGATAAAATGAATAATATTATGAATAAATAATAGTTAATGAAGAGTATTACGAATTTTGAATGGCTAGATTTAATTTTACAAGACTTTTTTTCATGTGGTCAAACGTTACTATAAAAGGGATTAACACAATTTTATGTCATTAAACTAAAAGTAGTAAAATAGAATATAAAGTAAATTAGATAATACTTTTAATTTTCTTGACATTTTGTTATACATTTATATTTCTATAAAAAGTCATTTTAAACGAGTAGTTACTTTATAAAAAAATTATATTTAATCGTTTCTTGTAACCGTTAGAAATTTTGTAAAAATATTTTTTTATTTTAGTTTTAATTCTTTCTTAGATGTTACATTTTATTTAAGCTCTATTGAATAAAATACATTTAATATTCAATGATAATAGTTGTAATAAATATATTTAAAATCATTTTTGGCCTTAATAGAAATGTAAGGGAAAATAAAATGTAAACTTTTTTTTTTTTTTACTTTAGAAGTCGCTAAGATGGAATCTATTGGTCTCACTCACGTACGCGCGCATATTCTCATAAGAATTTTTGTATTTACATTTGCTAAGCATTTAAGCTGTAACGAACACATAATATGCCAATAATTTTGAATAATGGTTGTAAAATCAAGGTCGATATGTACTGGCTTCCTCTTTCCCTACCATCCACATTAACGACTTGTGAGAACTTCCAACACATGTTATGCTCCTTAAGCATGACGGAATTCTCCGAATTCAAATATAGAACCCGCTAGTTCCTTTTAGAGAAAATTAAAATCAAATTACAATATGAAAAAAATAAATTATCAATATCAAATCGCTTTGATGCTAAAAATTTAAAAAAATAGTAATTTATCATCATTCCTCACTAATTTTATAAAGTTTTATTCGTTATCATATAATTCAAAAATGGTTAAATTATGTTTGTGATATAAATATTGAAATTGCAATCGAGTCCTCAGAAATAAAATTACATCCGCAACTCAAGTCTTAACAAAAATGCATTTTGTTTACATATCACTTGTAACTATTCCAAATAACATAAAAAGCGCTGAAAATTGATTGAAACTTACTGAGAGTAATAAATAAAATGGAGAGTTTTTGAAAGCATTCAAGTGCCACTTGAATGCTTTCAAAAACTCTCCATTTTAAACACTTTTTTTTGACACCATTTACATTTCTATTTAAAATCTGAAGAGTTGTACTGGATTTGGTTCTCACATTCCATTTTAAATTGAATTATTTCAATTTCAACAAAATTAGAAAATACTCATTTAAAAGTCACATTTTATGTAATTTTTATTTATAACGTATTTCAAAACGAATATATATATATATATATATATATATATATATATATATACACATACACACACACACACACACACACACATATATATATATATATATATATATATATATATATATATATATATATATATATATATATATATATATATACCTACAACTTTCGAAAAAGTATTTCAGTAAAACTTTTTCTTTTCAAAATTACATCTATCTTAGATACATATTTTCATAATTTAATTAACTAATTTATTATTTGACAATTAATTTTATGTTAATAAAAAGTAAATTTTTAACTAATGAAAATGCAGATGCTATGAATTTAATTCATCTAAAAATTTAATAATTAAAAGCTATAGATTCCAGAATGCATTCATAATACACTACAATTTTTGTGCTTTCTGAATATTAAAAGAATACTTACAAGGAAATGCTTTGCATGACACTAAACTGCACTCTGTAGAAATATTTATTTCAATTATTTATTAACAAAAATAAGTTATCTGGACATAATTCCGTTAAACACTATCACCTTTAAATCAATTAAAGTTAATAAAATAAAAATTCTGGGTTAAAAAACTCCATACAAAATTTTCTTGATTAAATACATTTCTTTAATATTTTATACACTGGAAGAATTCAATGATGTAACAGTGGCTTTTTTAGCCTTTTCTAACATACTCTTGCTCATAACAAAATCCCTCACTTAAAGATTTCACAATAAGTAAATTTTCTAAACTATTATTTGATAGCGAATTTTTAAATTCATTTCGATTCTTTTTAACTAAATTAAAAATTCTTTCACACTCTGCATTGCTATGGGGTATCACTAATAAAGATAAAATGAATTTAGATATTCTATTATATTTGTCACTTTTATCTATACTCTTTATTTCACCAATTTGAAACCACAGAGAATCAATCTTTTCATTTTTTCAACTTGGATAAGTCTTCAGTTTGCAATGAAGAAAACTGATTTTCTAGCTCATCCATAGCCACATCCTCAGATTCACCATCATTAACTGGCAGCAAAAATGGAAACTTTTGAACAAAGTACTTTACAATTGAAAATTTGGCTTCATCTAGTTTATCCACATCTGGCAACTGCAAATGATGTGAAAGATCTTGTTTCATTGGAAATTTGTTTAAAATATAAACACAAAAAGTTGTCAAATACTTCCGAACATCAGAAAAAATTGCTTTTTTTTCTTCATCAGATAATATTGCCACAACATCAGATGTATTTCTTCCAATGATTAAATCACAAGATTCTTTTTGATTATCATAAGAATGATAATCCACTTCAAACAAAGGTACATTTCGAATCATGGATGGAATAACAAACTTAGTTAATAGTTCTTTGAACATGCTATACATAATATCTTTTTGTTCATGAATTTGTGGATGACTGGACTGTAATAAAATATTATATTTTCCAAATACCTTTACAGTGTAAAGCAAAAACAGACTATAAGCTTTATTTAAGGAAGATGATAAGAAAAAAAGTTTGTCTTCTCTAGACATACTTGGAGATTTGAATTTATTATCTTTACAACAATTGGATATAATTTTGAATCATTATCATTACTGCCATCATGTGCAGCAAAAAAGGGTGAATTGTGCAGGAGTTTAACGACGTTTTCCTTTTTGTCCGATGTTAATTCCTTTATAATAGCAGAAGTTTTGGTTCGAGCGCATCCATAACGCTTTGCAGTTTTACATTTAGGAAACATTTTCCTGAAAAAAGGACCAGATGATCAAAAACGCTGAGTGGTATGTTGTGCTCAATCAAGAATGCAGTGAAATATAATTCGGACCGAGAGACTTTTTGAGTATCATTTTTAAAATAAGCATCCATTTTAGAATTGCTTGCTATACTTTTTGCTTCCTGCACATGTTTTGGGCCTTTGACATAACGAGAAATATCAAAACGACCGCCGTGAGATAGATTAAAATCACAGTTGCAAACTACGCAATGAGCAAACTTAACTCCTTTAACTGATGCTTTAATGCATGGAAATTCAACACTAACTATTTTTAAAAGATTGTAAATAAAATTTATTAGGTTTACTCAAAGCCATTTTCAAAAATTATCAACAACCACGTGAGTCACAGTACAGCGCAAATGTTTGCTTTCACCCAAGAGAGCCTCAGAGTTAATTCCGCCCATCTGCAACACTCCACCAATCACAGTAATAAAAATGAATGGCGCCGAGTTTTGATCTGTGTGACTAAGGAACAAGATTATACCTCTACAATTTCTTTTGTCCATCTATAGTTTTTAAAGCTGGAGCCTTTTTCTCCCCCACCCCGATAGGTTTGACATGTGCATTTTCGGACCGCTCGGAGCCTCTGCGACCACAGTCTGGGAAGTCAGTTTTCTCTTTCCACAAATGGGTTGAATGGGGTGCAAATTTCGTTTTATCATCATGGCTAGTGAGAAAACAATCGCATTATGTGCTAAGATCTAAATTTTTTTTCTTTTTTTTAAACTTTGCCCAGTAGAATCGAAACGCGTAAAATAATTCATGCTATCAGTAAAAGCGTTGGTGATTTCGCATAAAATTTACGCAAGATGCGTAAAAGTTGGCAGGTATGTATATATATATATATATATAGATAGATAGATAGATAGATAGATACATGTATATACATATATAATGCCAGTTAAAACATTTTGTTGCCGTGGTCGTTGAGTCGTTGTGGTCATAGCAGCGGATTTCCATCAAATTAGCCAAGGTTTGAATCCCATATAAGTGGTCTAGAAATATCTGAATTAATTCCGTATGCTTTTCTGTTCAAGAAAATTCTTTAATTTAATGGAACGGTGTTCAAGAATTTTCTGCTATTGTGTGAAAGAATTGTATGTAAGTTAGTTCTTACTCATACAGTTAGTTCTAACTTACATACTGAGTTAGTTCTAACTCAGTGTGTAAGTTCTTCTCGTTTTAAAAAGTACTGAGAGTTAACTTAAAACCTTTGTGCTACGAGTTTTCCAATTATTCTTTGACATCTATGATTGAGTCGCTGGGTACATCATTAGAAGCTACCGTGAGAGAAACTCCTGAGTAAAGAAGAGTCCCTCGGTTGCAAGGAGTCCCTCTTCGTTACACTTTCTACGTTCTTACTCTTGAAAAGAAAAATATGCTTGACTCTGAGGCCAAACCTGCGGTTGTAATAAAACCTTCACAACAATTGCAGAATTTGTCCTTTTTCAGAGGAGAGCCTTTTCAAGACACAAGCAAATAGATAAAGGAAGATGAGACAGTCACCAAGTTTAACAAATGGGATGACACTATCTTTCTGGCCAAAGCATACTTCCTTCCCGATGGTATCGCAAGGCCATGGTACGAAAACAATGAGGCACCCTTGACACTTGGGAAAAATTTAGCAGTCAGCTAAAAATGAAATTGGTGATTATCTCCATAAGCAATAAACGCAAAAAGAACTTGGAGTTAAGGCACAAAATCCTGGAAAAAGCATGCAGTCTTGTACACAAATCTTACTCAAATTTTGTCATCAAGTAAATCTGAAAATGATATAGGAAAATAAAGTGTCACACTTCATGTATGGAGTCACCGAGGACATTTATCAATCAATCCTATCTAAAGAAATGAAATCCACCGAGCACTTTATCAAGTGGTGACAGCAAGTAGAAGAAATGATAAAAAAGATGACTAGAGGAAAAAATTTTAATCACCTTATTTACGTTTTCAATATGGCTGCTCTAGACAAGGAGCCAGATCTATTCTCCTTTGTAGACAAATTATAAGGGAAGAGGTACAATGATTAATCGCCCAACAAGTGTCAAATCCTAAGCCAGACATGAACTTAGGTAAAGATATTGTAAGAGAGGATGTGGAAAAGTCGTTAGCCCCTATCACTGCAAAGTGAGAATATATTGATATTAGACCTAGGTGCCAACCAAAACCTGATACCGATGAGAGATGACCCAGATCTATCATTCAGTCAGAGAAAGACCAATGTATGGAGGACAGATGAAAACCGGCCAATCTGTTTCCATTGTGGGAGATCGGGCAATGTTGCATGATACTTCCATGAAAGAAGAGATGTTTTAGTGATTATATACAGAGCAGAGAAGAAATGAGGTACTGCATCCTGTAACCTCTGAGATCACCACCAATGAATCCAGCAAAAGAATACGTCACCTAGTACTGTCCGAGGTCAATCACCTACTCATTACTTCAGATCTCCATCATCGTATAGATGTTCTAGTGTCTCCCGTGGCTGAAGAAACGAGAAAAGCTGAAACAGCTTTTTTCAGATGTGAAGCCACTGATAGCCAAAATCTTCCCGCTGCCGCAAAGATGACGAAATATTATTCAGACTAAACATTAACGAGCCACCAGTATGTACACTCGTGGATACCGGAGTATGAATTTCCATCATTTTAGACAAATATTGAAGTCAAATTAGAAACGTTATGTTCCCAACATACAAAAACATAATTCTCAAGGTAATGCAGTCAGGTATTACCAAAATACCAAAAGGAAGATGTATCTTCTGATTAGACATTAATAGTCTTATATATATATGTATATATATATATATATATATATATATATATATATATATATATATATATATATATATATATATATATATATATATGTATATATATATATATATACATTTCAAAGGGACGTACATAGGTGGTTTTTCTGCCCTAACTCCGCGAAAAATCATCTGAAGTACATGAAATTCAAACATGAGACACGTTATTTTGTACATAAAGGATGACGAAAGCATTGTTGCACAAAAATGAATACAATGAATTCAGAATGAAATGAAACAAAAATAGACTTTATTGAACTCACAGTATCCCTGCTCAATATCATCTGTTCAAGAGGAACAATAACAAACAGATGTTCTTTAGTATGGGATATGCCCTCTTCTAACTGCAATGGTTGTTTCGCACCGTTTCCCCATATTCAGCACCAGATTGTCCAGCAATTCTTGCCGTAAGAAATGCCCATTCCTCAATCAGCATCTGTTTCAGTTGCTGCATTTTCCCCAAGGGATGCAATTGTGCCGCAATGCACTTCCCCGAAGCATCTCACACATGTTCTATGGGATTTAAATCTATAAAGTACGCTGGCGAATCCATTCGGGTGATGTCTTCACTTTCCAGTAGCTGCTGAACAGCATGAGTCCTTTGTAGCCGTGATTTGTCATCCATAAAAATGAAATCTGCTTCAATGGCACCTCGGAACAGACGCACATGGGGAAGGATTACCTTCTGACAATAGCGATCTCCGGTCACAGAACCTCTGTCAAAAACACGGAGTTCAGTCCGCCCGTTCAGCATAATGCCTCCTCAAACGAGAACTCCAGGACCACCATAACTCTCTCTTTCCGTTATGTTACTGGGATGAAACCGTGTCCCAACCTCTCTCCAAAATCAACTGGCTTTGAGAATCGCTTGTGGCACTTAAACGACTCTCATCTGTGAAGAGGATTCGACTCAATTGATCAGATGTCCAGTTTTTGTGCTCTTCGCACCACTCTAGATGGTGCCGTCGATGGCGAGCTGTCAACGGAGTGTTGCGTTCGGAAAGGTGGGCGAATAGGCCACCATTGTGAAGGCGTATAATAAACCACGACACTTGTCGCTCCATTGCTGTACACAGTTTTTGAGCAATGGTGCTTGTTGAATGGTTTCGTGTTTTTTAACCTGCAGGACGATATAGAGGTCATCCATTGCAGTTGTTTTCCTGGGGCGGCCACCACCTACCTTTCAAACAGCTGCACTTGTGGTTCTGAAGTCTTTCCAAGTCCGCGAAATAACACTTTTGCTGATTCCGAGCTCTTCAGATATACTAGTAACACAACGCCTTTTTCCAATGACTCTTCTACATGTGAAGTCATCCAGGTGATATCTTCTAGCCATATTTCACAGACACACTCACTTGCACTTGAAACGAAAGTCCTTAACTGCTCCTCTGTCCTTCCTTTTATTGTAGACTTGAACTGCGCGAACCGAAAGCACGCATTTTGCATACGCTCACGTCACCTCTGACGTTTTGCCACTGATATTTGCATACGCATGGCCTTTCTACTGAATTACGTGTTCATTGCACTGATCGCAAGAGCGCCTTTTATGAAATTTCACGGCTATCTGCTTAACATTTACATTGTTGCTTAAGTTTTGCACACACCAGAGTATATAGATACAGCACCGTATCAATACAATATAATAATTAATTTATGTAACGTGGATGAAACGTTATCTGACGTCATGGATATTTTAAAAAAGGAGAATTGTAGTAAAATGGAGTAATCATGATCTCAACTAAATGTGTTCTCTCTATATTTGTAGAATATTTCCTAGCAGAAAAAATGCCTTAACATTATTCAGATTTCAATATAACACTTGAATTAATGCAATTTTTTGAATTTAAATACTTTTCTGCACAGTGCTGTGGTCTATGTACATAAACTGAATTTTTAAAAAAACAATATATTTCAAATGTTTGATGCCTGATTATTACAATTAGTGTTTTTCTAAAGCTACTTGAAAGAATTTAAAAAAAAATAAGTATTTTATATAATATAATTGAGATTAAAATGATAGAACTCAATTTAATAAACTCTTATAAACGAGTGAATAATAATTTTCAAACCTAACATTTTAATAAAATTAACCAAATATATTTTATAAATAAAATCGGGTTTTAATCGAAAGACTAATAACCAAAATTAAATAGCATTGAAATGTTTTAATTATTAGTGCTAGATATGTTTATATTATGGATTTATTAAAAATACGTATGAAATAGATGACCAGTATGAATAAATGAATCCATCCATAAAAACTGAAACAATAAGGAAAATCTCATTCGCAGTCTAACCTTTACGAAAAATAATTTTTTTTATTAATTATTCCATCAATAAGACATCTTCGTGAGTGGACTACTTAATTGAAACTCCTTTTATTGATTGTTGACTGAAAACTAACAGCGAATGAATATATATATATATAATGATATAAACTCAAAAGGTAAATTATTTCATTTTTGCAGTTGACTTTAGATGATGGTCAATAAAAGTGTGGTCTTTGATAGTTAAGAAGAATCTTACTAGGTCAACCGGTTGGTTTGCCGACTTCAATACACAATTTGAGGTCATTTTTCTATCACGGATAAACTCTCTAGTAGTTACTGTTTAAATATTAAGGTCAACCACATAATCCAAGATAGTATTTGAGCTTTCCATTTTTCTCCTATCGTTACTTGCGTCATCCAAGCGTAAAAACTCCGACTAGTTAGTTACATGTGACTTTGTTATATGAATGGATTTTAGAAAAATGTCTTGTAACTCGTTGAAGAAAAACCACAGAAGTTCTGATTTAAGAGCTATATAGATATAACTTTTTCTCAGTCTGTTTGAAACACATAAAATTTTAAATCTACTTCAATGTAACTCTATGTAGTCTATTTTAGTAAATATTCCTTTCATATTTTATTTATCTTTTTCTTGTTTATACAAGAAAATTTATGACATAATCTTTCATTATTTGTAAAATTTATTTTTAAAAAAATAATTAGTTTCTTTTATGTTAATAAAACTTACATTAATATATTTGTTTAATAGTAATATATACATGAAAGAGCAAATTAGTTTTTAATTGAAAATATTAAGAATTTCCGCTTAGATTTTACAATTTTAGGACAAAAATTCTCAATCAGTAATGTAATATTGTCTGATTCAGATAGTTAGATAGTATTGGAATTCTACTTAAATTCATTTAAGAAAACATCTGAGTTTGAACCAATGTATGTTTGAAGAAATGAATGAAAAAATTTCGAATATAAAGAAAAAAAATCTTTCCACAGATTGATTTTTCTTTTCACTTATTATATTGTAACTATTCGAAATTTTGAATAAATATTGTAGAAATCTATATTAAAATTAAAAAATTTAAATAGTAAGAAATGATTTAAAATGCACTTTGTACTTTTTGCATAAGATACGGTATTTAAAAAAGGAAAATAAAGTCACTATTTTAACTTAAATATAATAATTGAGCTTAGAAATAATTGTATTAGGTAGTTTGATTTGGATCAAAATTGCGTAACTGAAGGTTATAAGTTACAAACCTGTATAAGTATACCTGTATTTTTATCGAAAGTTAAATTAAAATTTTTTATTTACAATTTAAAAATTAAAAGTATAATTATACTCATAGCTTAAAATTTACGATTCTTACAAGGTGTTTTGAAAGAACTGTACTTCCTATTTTCTTATAACTAATTTAAAAGTTAATCAGTAGCTTTTATAGTTTTCAGGAATACTAATTTTAAAAATGTTCAAATAATGAAAAATAAGAAGGAAACTATTGTATAAAATATTTAATACAATATAGAATATTTCAAAAATACCCATGAAGATATTTCAAATTAACAGTTTAATTATTAATTTGATGAGAAATCAAAATATTTAAAAAGAAGATATATAAAATCATCATTTATGTAAGACTAGAAAAAAACTTCAAATGAATTACACTAAATAATTTTACTCATATTATCATGTATAATGGTTACTATAAAGAATTTTTTGGCTTCAAAAGTATCAAATATTTAAGCATACAAATCGATCAAAAGTAACATTAAACTTTAAAATCCTTATTTGCAAATATTAAATTATTTTGGTGTTTAATAAAATCCTGGGTGCTTTCCACTGAATTTGTAGTAAGAAAAACTTTTACTTAAAACTGAGCGACAGAATTTATTTGAACAATATAATTCGTACTTTTAAGAATACGTTATGTTATATTGAATACGTAAATATATTCAATAGACCAGATTTGAATACTTTGATCGCTTAGATATCCTTTAAACTGAATCCCTACTTCTTTTCACAAAAATTTGATCAAATAACATTATATTATGCTATTCGATCCATTGTTTCAACTGTCTTCAGCATTGTAGATGTTTCTCTTTCTCGAGTAGTTTTGTATTTTCAAAGGAATACTTGCTAGAATAGATTTCGGTGTTCCATTTTTTAAGAAGTTCCCTCTGATTTTCCATTTTCTATGATCAATTGTGTGAGTATTTTACAGAAATATATATGTTGCAGTTGATATTTTCGAAATGAAATGCATGTTTTTTATCACTTAAGAAACAGAGTAAAGTACACATTTTTTTAAATACTTTTCTTGATAATGCAGTAATGCTAATTTATAAAACCAAAATTTTAAAATATAATTTTTGTAATTATGCATTTTTAAAGTATTATATGAATATTTTTTATTATAGTGTTAATTGTAAATGTAATTCCTATTTTAAATTGTTTTGTTATTTTTTTATTTATTCTTTTTGCAAACTAACATAATGTTTTAAAGTATAAAGTATTTAACATGCTCCCTAATAACCAATTAAATGAATAAAATATCTGGCGTTATTATTTCTAATTTTACTGTGTCAACAAAGTATTTCAAAATATCCCCTATTCCAGAAAACTGAATGGCAACAGTTTTGTAAGAGAATATTTTACAAAACTGTTGGCACAATTTTGAAAATTCTTTTAATCAAAAATAATTTCAGTTTTCAAATACATTTATCAGCATTTTAATTCATAAGTTTTAATAAAATTAAATTTTCTAATCAAGATTCTCTTCAAAACAAATAACACAATATATATATATATATATATATATATATATATATATATATATATATATATATATATATATATATATAATTACATATATATTAATTAAATATGACAAATCAAAAAATGCTTTTTCAGATTTTATATTAATCTGCCCTAATTGCTTTTCTTATAATATATTTTAATGTATTTAAATGCCTAAAAACAAATTACCAATAAGTAAATGCATTACGATATTTGCGATATGTTCTGATTTTATTTGATATAATCTTTATGAAACTTTATATGTCTCTTAATTCTCAGATTTTCATATCTTGTATACACTAATAAATTTTGTACATTCAATATTTATGAAAGAAGTTTAACTATTGTTCAGTCTTTAGATAGTAGATCCCATCAATTGGAACAGCTTTCAATTATGCCCTGACTACAATAGAAAATATAGTTTGAATTTTGACTGATAGTGAGATTAACAGCATTAACCGTAAGTAAAAGTGTTTTAAAAACTGGCAAAAATATTTGATATCCGTGACCAGGTTGTTTTGAAGTTTCTCTGCGAGACTGGTCTGTAAACATTTGTATGCCTTCAGTGGATTCCATACCATCTTGGGTGTATAGTAATGAGAAACGGATATGTTCAGCTAAATTGCTTATTTGGAAGTTCTTCAGATAAGCAATTTAGTTAAGCTTAACCCTTCGAAATTCATTCCTAAAACAAATAGCAATTGCTCTCTGTATGGCATCGTGTCCCGATTCTCCATTGGTATGCAGCCAACAGTCCTGGTTCCATACTATCATGCAGTGGCCCAAGGCCATTTCAATGGACCATAGCGAAATCATGATTTATGTGGTCACCTAAAATGTTTGAGGTTCTTGAATGGGGAGAAGATTTTCTCTCCTTATTGCAATTCCTTCTTTATCCAACCCGCTCACCTTAACCCATCCTACCTCACCTTCTCTCTTAGAAGCAATTGGATGAGCAGGATCTGAACTTCAGGGATCAGAGGCGTCTAGTCTTTTTGTATATGGTGTAGGATTTCTTACCTCAGTGTAATAGGTAAAAACAACAACACTTAAATTTTATAGAATATGGCACTATTGTATAACTTATAAAAAATATTTTCCCAAAGAAATGTAGTTTTTTTTTTAATTTTTTAATCTTTATTTAAAGATGGAATCATGGTGGCATTATTGATGATATAAACTTTTTTTGCAGCTTAGTACACTAAGTTTCCAATTTGAGTAAATATTATATACATTTAAATTTATATAAGTAATATTAATAGAACAATCTGATTTTTGTGAAGTCATTTGATTTATTGAATGAGGGTGAATATTTAGCCAATCATATTTTAAAGAAATTTTAAAGTTGTAATTCATGAAAGAATCATAACTTCACTATATGAATCTGAATTTTCACTAATGTAAGTTTTTATATTTATAAAATATTCTATATATAGATAGCTAAATCGTTCAATTAGTTGTATATCGTGAACAAAATTTTCAAGTTGTTACAAAAAAAAGAAGAAAAAAAGAAAGAAAACATTTAAAGTATCTGAAAGAAAATAGTTTATTTAAAGAATAAGTAACTAGCAAACGTTTTATTTAAGTTTAACGCATATAGAGGGAAATAATCTTATAGTCTCGGAAAATGATTCCTATAAGGTTAAAAAGTTTAAATTAAATAAAATACGATTTTTATGCAAATTATTTTACTTTTCGATTGCTAACAGAATTCCAATAAAGAGTTAAAATACACTACTGGCCATTAAAATTGCTGCACCAGGAAGAAATGCAGAAAACAAAATGATATTTATTGGACAAATATATTATACTAGAAATAACAAGTGATTAAATTTTCAAAAAATTTGGCTGGATAGATCCTGAGAAATCAGTACCCAGAGCAACCACCTCTTACAATAATAACAGCAGTTATACGCCTGGGCATTGAGTCAAACAGAGATTGCATTGCATGTACAGGTACAGATGCCCATGCAGCTTCAACATGATGCCACAGTTCATCAACCGTAGTGACTGGCGTTTGGTGACGAGCCAGTCGCTCGGCAACCATTGACCAGACGTTTTCTATTGGTGAAAGATCTCGATAACGTGCTGGCCATGGCAAAAGCCGAACATGTTCCGTATCAAGGAAGGTTCATACAATACCGGCAGCATGCGGTCGGGCATTATCCTGCTGAAATGTAGGGTTTCGCAGGACTTGAATAAAGAGTAGAGCCACGGGTCGTAACACACCAGAAATGTAACGTGCACTGTTCAAAGCACCGTCAATGCGAACAAGAGGTGACCGAGACGTGTATCCAATGGGACCCAATACCATCACGCCAGGTGATGGGCCAGTATGACGATGACGAATGCACGCTGCCAGTGTGCGTTCACCACGATGCCCCAAACATGGATGCGACCATCCTGATGCTGAACACAGAACCTAGATTCACCTGAAAAGAAAACGTCTCGCTATTCGTGCGCCCAGGTTCGTCGTTGATCAGACCATTGAAGGCGCTCTTGTCTATGACGCAGCGTCAAGGGAAGCCACAGCCATGGTCTCCGAGCTGAGAGTCCATGCTGCTGCAAACGTCGTCGAACTGTTCGTGCAGACACTTGTTGTCTTCCAAACGACCCCGTTTCTTGACTCACGGCTCGTGACGTGGTTGCGCGATCCATTACGGCCATGCGGATAATATGCCTGTCTTCTCGGCTGCTAGTGATAGGTGGTCGTTGAGATCCCGCATGGCGTTCCTTATTACCGTCCTGAACCCATCGATTCCATATTCTGCTAACAGTCATTGGATCTCGACCAACGCGAGCAGCAATACTGCGATAAGGTAAACTGCAATCCCGGTACGCTACAATTCGACCTTTATCAAAGTCAGAAACGTGCTGGTACGCATTTCTCCTTCTTACACGAGGCACCACAACAACTTATCACCATGCAACAACGTTCAAATGCAATTTGTGTATAAGAACCGGCTGAACAATTTCCTCATTTAAACACAATGTAGGTGTCGCTACTGGCTTCTGCTTTGTTTAAATGCGCTGAAAAGCTAATCATTTGCATATCACAGCACCTTCTTCCTTTCGTATAAATTTCACGTCTGTAGCATGTCGCCTTCTTGGTGTAGCAATTTTAATGGCCAATAGTATATTTAGTAAAATTAAAATGCGCATATAGTATAAGAAAATTAATTAAGTTAATTTCAGTAAAAAAAATCTAATTTGTATTTATTTTAAACTTTTAAAAAAAATTAATTTGTTTAAAGTTTTAAATATTAGATGTATTGATATTTTAATTTAATATTTATAAAATGTTTACCTTTCAATAAATATTCACTTGTAAAATTTAAATTTAAGGATTTTGTGATTTTTGTATGTTATTTTAGAAATTATTTGCATTAGAAATATTAATTTATCACAAGACAATTGTGTCATTAGATTTTATAGGTTTGACACTCACATATACGCTCTACTTCCTTATTTCCCATTATTTTTAGGTAAATAAAGAACTAACAAAGAACTGCAGAATATTTAAAAGAAAATTCTCATTGTCTTGGTATATTTTACCAACACATTAAACAATTCTCTTCAGTGTGTCTTCAAATAAAAGTAAAAATTTTCAGATAAGTAAGAAAATGCTTTTATTACAGATAAAAAAATTTTAATTTCAAATAATTAGATTGTAAAATTAGCATTAAAGTTATAAAATTGTTTCAAAATAAACATAAAAACTTAAATTCATGAATGTGTGTTAGTTTGAATATTGGAAGATATGTATAAGCCGTATTGATTTTTAAACTATTTGTTAGTAAATTTACCATTTTATATATTTTTAACACACACTGTATACACAGATATATATAATAAATATATAATAAAACCTGATCTATCTATTTATCTATATCTATATATATATATATATATATATATATATATATATATATATATATATATAAGTAAGACTATTGGTGGCATCAAAGAAAGTAAATAAACCTGATAAGACGGTTAAAATGATATTTAAATTGAAATTTTTAATGGTATTCTCATAGTCACTTTATTTGAGCTGCATCGAAATTTAGGTAATGCGCAATTTAGTCCCTTAATATATCTCTTTTAAGCCAAAAGTCAATACAGCTTTGGTTAGGATATATATCTTAAGGATTATGTCATAAATGAGAGAGCTGGAAGCAGGGCAGAGATCCCAGTTTAGTGTTTGTGTGTCTGTGCATTTGTGTACTGCTGTCGCACCTAGCATTCTTTCCAGTACCTAGACTAGAGTTAAGAATTAGGTGTAATCAAGTTACTGAGAGTTTTTTTAGTTCAGATCAAGCAGTAAACACCCAATATTCAACCTGCAACACCAAGAAGTGTTTCTTCATTTAGAAGAGACATTGAGACCACAACCTATTTAACGTACGCAGCCATTCACGACGAATCTACGGTTATATCGAGATTCAAATTTACTATCTTCCGATAATGTAAGCGAAGCAAACCAAGCCACCCCTTTTTCTGTGAACCTGCGTGGCAGCCCTTTCACATATCTCATGGCGAAAATCTAATCAGGGAAGATAGATAACATGAGAAAAGACTCACATTTTTTGTTACAATGCAAAGTCATACAGAAAATTTAATTTTCCCTTTAAATCTTAGAATTCAACTGCTAAAAAAGAAAGAAAGTAGAATAGTTTAGAAGAATAGTTTTTGGCTGTAAACAGCCAAAAACTATTCCTTTTGACAATTTCTGCATCTAATAGTATATATATTATCTTCCATATCTAATAGCATATATATTATCTCCCATATCTAATAACATATATTTTATCTTCCGCATCTGAAGTCATCTATATTATCATCCACATCTAACAGCATATATGCTATCTTTCGCATCTAAGAGCATATATATTATCTTCCATATCTAGTAGCATGTATATTATCTTCCATATCTAATGGCATATATATTATATTCCGCATCTGACATCATATATATTATCTTCCACATCTAACAGCATATATGCTATCTTTCGCATATAAGAGCATATATATTATTTTCCATATCTAGTAGCATGTATATTATCTTCCATATCTAATAGCATATATATTATCTTCCGCATCTGAAGTCATCTATATTATCCTCCACATCTAACAGCATAAATGCTATCCTTCGCATCTAAGAGCATGTATATTATCTTCCATATCTTATAGCATATATATTATCTTCCGCATCTAACAGCTTTTATATTATCTTCCGCATCTGAAGTCATCTTTATTATCATCCACATCTAACAGCATATAGGCTATCTTTCGCATCTAAGAGCATATATATTATCTTCCATATCTAGTAGCATGTACATTATCTTCCATATCTAATAGCATATATATTATCTTCCGCATCTGAAGTCATCTATATTATCATCCACATCTAACAGCATATATGCTATCTTTCGCATATAAGAGCATAAATATTATTTTCCATATCTAGTAGCATCTATATTATCTTCCATATCTAATAGCATATATATTATCTTCCGCATCTGAAGTCATATTTATTATCATCCACATCTAACAGCAAATATGCTATCTTTCGCATCTAAGAGCATATATATTATCCTCCATATCTAGTAGCATACATATTATGTTCCATATCTAATAGCATATATATTATCTTCCGCATCTGAAGTCATCTATATTATCATCCACAACTAACAGCATATATGCTATCTTTCGCATCTAAGAGCATATATATTATCTTCCATATCTAGTAGCATGTATATTATCTTCCATATCTAATAGCATATATATTATCTTCCGCATCTGAAGTCATCTATATTATCATCCACATCTAACAGCATATATGCTATCTTTCGCATCTAAGAGCATATATATTATCTTCCATATCTAGTAGCATGTATATTATCTTCCATATCTAATGGCATATATATTATATTCCGCATCTGACATCATATATATTATCTTCCACATCTAACAGCATATATGCTATCTTTCGCATATAAGAGCATATATATTATCTTCCATATCTAGTAGCATGTATATTATCTTCCATATCTAATAGCATATATATTATCTTCCGCATCTGAAGTCATCTATATTATTATCCACATCTAACAGCATATATGCTATCCTTCGCATCTAAGAGCATATATATTATTTTCCATATCTTATAGCATATATATTATATTTCACATCTAACAGCTTTTATATTGTCTTCCGCATCTCACAGCATATATGTTATGTTTCGCATCTAATAGCATGTATATCATCTTCGGCATCTAACAGCATATATAGAAACTTTAAAACTCTTTAGTCTTCAGCCATGTGCATAGTGTTTTTGAAATTACATCGATATAACCATTAATTATATTAATAAAATGAACCATTTTAGGTTCATAATTAAATTAAAAATATACTATAACGCTTAGAAATCCAACATGGCAAAACCAGAAAGCAATTTTCAGAAATATATTTCAATAAATTAATATTAGGCTTAAATTGCACGCAAAAATAATTAATATAAAATATTTTTATTTTGAAATCAACATCTCACTGTTTATTTTTTAAACATTTTCGATAATATACTTTATAACATTTCAAACTTAATTTTTGGCATCATTGTAATATTTAAAATTACATTTGAAATTAAAAATACTGATTTGCAGGAATATCCACAATATTGAAATATTTCATTTATTTTTTGTTTTAATTAATTTTATATTTATTAAAATGTTCTCAAAATATGAAACGATTTTTATGTATGTATAAAAATTTAAATAAATGAAGTTTACTAAATAAAATATTCGTAACATTTAAATACAATTTTTCTACATTAATTATCTTCTAAAGTCAAACTATAAATTTTAATATAAATTACTAATGATTTCTATATTATTCGAAAACACTCTTTAGAATAGGAGTTGGTGGTTAGTGAGCTTTCGTCTGAAGTACACAAACTATTGACAGAGCATTCGGAAATTTATCAAGATGTTATTCATTAAAAAACATGTGGTATTCATATGATTATTAAAAATAAAAAAATTCACTATAAATTTAAGATTTTTCTCATTTTCCAGCAAACATAATTAAGAGCTCTGTAATCAAAGTAGAGCTAATTAACTGTTGGAAAAATTCCAGAATTGAAGTATTGAATTAAATTTACAAATCAACTAAACTTTGATAAAGTATTATAAAGTATTTTGAAATTAATTTATCTTGGCGAAAAAAATTCTTTTTCAATTATCCAAGTTTAACAAATATTTTACTTCGATTTAATTAAAACTCATACTCTTTTGAACTGAAATGAATAACTTTTCCAATAAAAAGATCAGAAGTTTTCTTCGTTACTAGAAGTATGTTTCTAGGTGCATGTAATTAAAGAAAAACTAAGTTACTAACTTTTTCGGTTTTAAAAATTGACATCATTAACATGAGCATTTATACTGCTTGAAATAATATTTAAAAGAATTTTTAATATTAATGAATTTAAAAGGAAATATTAATGAATTCTAGATTTCTAGTATTCAGATAACTAGCTCCCTGAATTACAGTAAAAACTAATGGCAATAAAAATAAAAACTATATTTTTGCATTCATCTACATTGATATACAATATAGCTATTAAAAAGTTTATAAAACATTATGTATATAAATTAGGTTTTAGGAAAAATCTACTATATTAAGAATAAAAAATTAAATTACTGGAATAAGAAATTAGATAGCTATTTCCTGAAAAAAAACATTAAAAATTTTAATAAAATTTAAATTCTAATAGAAGTCATAAATTTTAAAATGAGCGAACCTTTAATATACTTAAATATTCAAAGATAAAGTTGGTGAAATTACATAAAATGAACAGAAACACCTCATGTTCATGAAATTAATTTTGGAGAAATGTATCGAAACAATCAATTATAACGCAAATTTAAATCTTAAACTGAAAAGAATTTATATGCATTTTTGTACCGAATAAATAAATGGTTTTTAGGAACAGTATTTTCAATTTTTATTTTCAAGTTTAAAGAGCTAACAAGCAATAATAATTTAATGAAATCTCTTTTATCAAAAACAAGAATCAACAATAAAAACAATGAATTTAAATGATGTTTTTATTACTTGATCATTATAACCATTATTATAGAGACAGATACAGTTCTAGATATTTTCAATAAATAAATAATTTTATTTTGTGGATTACTAAATGTTTGTGATTCAACGTATTAGTGTTGTTTATTAAATGAAGCTAGAAGCACCTACGCCTAGTTCAGAAACTGAAATATGAATATAGGAATGTGGTTAAATTAGTGACATGTTCTGAATTTCAGATTTGTGGTGATTATTCATGAATTTTGATATTTTCATTCGTTTTCTCATTCTATCATTTCTGTCAACTATATAAACAGTTCTATATATGTGTTTTTTTTCTTTTTTTTTAAATTATGGTATAATATATCTTAAGCAATTATAATTAATTGACATGTTTTGCTTTTAATTCTTTAAATAGTTTACTTAAAATTATATTCTTTAAATATATATATATGTATATATATATATATATATATATATATATATATATATATATATATATATATATATATATATATATATATATATATATATATATATATATATATATATATATATATATATATGTATATATATATATAATATTATTTAGATAATTTTCTCTATTTCCAGATATAAAAAATATATTATTTTAAAATTATTATCTTACTTTAAAATTATTTTTAATACATTTTTTCGTTTCTGACTCTGTTATATTATATATATTGGGATGTTGAAATACAATTCATGTAATATTTACTTAATTTCAAGAAAATTGAGTTAGGATAAGTTTCAATTTATGACTAATAGGTTTCTAACATACTTCAAAGGCAATTTCTGACAAGTATTTATAAATTTACCTCAATGTTATAAAAAAAAAATACTGTAATTTCTGCATTTATCTAGTAATTTTGGCAAAACTTATACACTAACAATAACAATTTATTGTGATTATAGAAAAAAAGCAATGAATTTTTATGGAAGGTTCTCACTAAATTCTTGAGATTCAATGAATAAATTTCTTTTTACGGTGTTTGTGTGTGTGTTATCAAAATAGTCATAAATAAAAATTGGTAGCATAGTGCTTTATTATGACTTAATTGTTTTTGCATATATTCAATCAGGTTACATAATTCTGCTGTCTTTTTCATAGAAGTGATATTTTTATTACAATGTTTCTCAACATTCAAAAATATATTTGAAAATGTGCTTGTATTTAAGTGGTTATCACCTTTAACAGAAATACACACCAGTTTGTTATAAAATAATTAATATAAATTCATAGCTACATAAATCAACATTGAAGAATTTTTATAATATCAACTCTTGAGATTTGTTTGAAAATTTTTGACATGATTTTCAAGACTTTAATGTTTTAAATTAAATTTTAAAAGGAATATACCAAATAAATGGATGAATTTTTGTATAATATTTTAGTAAATTGGAATAATAAACTAAAAGAGTTGAAACTTATGTTTGATGTTCTTAAGCATAATTTTTAATCATAAAAATTACGAAACATAATTTTATCATTATAATTAATGCTATTTCAAATTTGTATTTGTATTGGTATATTTTTTTGTATTAGTATTTTATATTTTTAATATTGTCATTTGTATTAGTATATTTTATAGCAGGACAAATAAAATATTAGCAGCCTAAATATAAAAATTAATAAAGAAATATAAAAATAATAAAAATTAATATTAATATAAAAACAAAATATAAATATATCTTCTAGATATAAAAATTACCTCAAATACGAAATATGGGCGCTTCTTTCATTAACTATAAAATACAAATTAAGTAACGTATCACTATCAGCTGCGGCTTCCTAACCAATAAAAGTCGTAGTTAAGTTACCTGAAATCAGACCAATCTTGTTCAACCACCCACAAATCTCCAAGCACCCACGCTCAAAATTCAAACGGGACTGTCATAGCTAATAATTATTCAAGTGTGCGTAGTATTTATAAGAGGCATTAGCACAATAGAAAGAGCGCGAGAGCATTTATGTATGGCATTTGCATAGTAACATTTCTAAAAGCCAATAACTTCAAATTCCTTACAAATATTTTGGTAATTTGGTGTTTTTGAAAAAAAATTAAAAATACTAAAAATCTGTTTTTTTTTCTGTTTACTGTACGCATTAAATCTCATAAATAAAACTGCATACGAATTATTTCATAATAAAACTCTCCAAGACACATTTTTTTAAACTGCCCTTGGGTTAATTGCATTTGGACAGTTCTGGTTTAAATAATTAAATTCATTGGAACAACATATTCTGTAAATTTGAATTACTATAAATATCGAAATAATCAGGATTGGAAACCAAAAAAAAAAAATAAATAAATAAATAAAATTAAAAAAAAAATAAGGCAAACAATGTTACGTAAATTAAATTTTAAAACTTGAACTAAAAATTCCCTTTTTGTACTTCATAATGAAAAAGCAAATAATTTTTAGCTAAATAGCTCCAAGGCTAATAAATATTATGAACGAAATACGATAAAGCACAAATGTGTATATTTTCCATGCTAAAACGTTTGAAGCCTCTTCTTCAAATCTATTATTTATATAAATATGTTTTTATTTTTTTTAAGCTTCGTTGCAGGGAAGAAAATCTTTCATAAAATTCTTCTTATTTCTTCGCTTATTTTATAGAAGAAAAATATTTATTTGCTGCTCAGAAGTAAGAGTGTTTCATTTAATTGATATGCCCGTGAGAAAAAAAATGGTGCATATTATCATGACATTGCTTTTATTTTACTCGATCCATTTTGTTAATTAAGAAATATTTCTTACCGAAATTTATACACATTTTTATCTGTAGAACACACAATTTTCGATTAATTTAAGTTACTAAATGATACGTAAAAAAATGTTATTTCAAATATTTATTTGCAAAAGCATTCCATTTTACATAATAATGCTTTAAATGTTACCTGTTAAGTAATTCAATTACAGTTAAATTAATATCAATGTAATTGGGATTTCGTGCTTACTAGTTTCATGCTATGAAACAATTTTCTAATAATACGAAACTCTAATATTAATTGAAGGTAATGCACAAATTCATTGTGAGAAAGATATGTTAAAATGAGACATACATTATTTAGTAATTTACCCATTTATCCCTCAGAATCTGTTGCTTATATTTAAGTATTTTGACATAAAAGAAAATTAAGACATTAATTCAGTTATACGATGACGTATATAAAGCAAAACAAAATACGCTTAATTTTCTGATATATAATATGAATTTATTTTCAGATGGTTTCTAATGGTTTATGACATTCTAATGGATTTTAAGAAATATGATTTTTTTCTTTCAGATGTAAAACTTAATATATTTTCTATAAGATGGAAATGCTACTTAGGAATTGCTCAGCTCTTTCCCTTCTAATTCAGATTTTTACTGTTTTCAAAACAACAAGGTAATTTATTCTTATATATTTTAATAATTGGTGTTTATATTGATATTATGCCATATTTAATATGTACATTACTTCACGGAAAAGTAGGATAAGGGATTTTAAATTAATAAAACATTGATATTTGTTTATTAGACTGAGTTTTATGTAAATATCGCATTTGTTAATCAATTATATATAATTTGATGTTTGAGACATAGTGTAATGCACGTTATGAATAGATATGTTGTTACCAGTTGTATTAAAATAACAATTGTTAAATTATTTCCTTTATAAGAAATTTTGTAAATCATCAACATATTATCGTAAATCAAACGGGGTAGGTAAATTTAACACTAATATATAAGCTTTAATTTTATACTTTGTAAGGTACTCAATTTTTTATATTTTAATTTCTAACGCATTCAATATTATACTCACTACTGGTCACCCAAAATGAAAAATCCTGAATAAAACATGCTAGTTCGTAGGAAACGTACATCCTTCATTAGTGAACATGAGGTGTTCAAAACATTAGCATTAAAGTCTAAATATATGTCACAAGTGATTGTAATGCCACGTGTGAATGTTGTGTAAAAGGAGAAAAGAGAGCGATTGATGATTGGAAGTGCAGCAATTTTTACTGTGCAGTTATTATTATTATTATGTATTGCATAAGTTGTATAACTTTGCTTTGTAGGAGACATCGAACTTTTTTCGAGTAAATTTCTTAGTTCGACATAGACAAAATCTTAGCCAATAAAACCTGCAAATTATTTTTCCATGAAGTCTGTAATCATAGTATAGGAAGCGAAGCAATTAGAGATGCATGCGCATCTCTAATCGTTGTATGTAGAAGCAATGGTAGACCATAAGGACCAACAGCACCCACTGTATTTCTCTATTGCACATCCTAATAGTCATATAATTGATTAGTCCTATAGATATAGTCCTTGGACATTGATTGCGCAGCTACATCAGAAACCATAGTATAACGGATTCAGTCTGCTAAGTATCATTCGTAGTCTACTTATCTCATATGACATCGTTTGCAACTGAGTAAAATGCCCGTAAGGAGTCCATTATTTTACATACTCCTTGATCAAGAACACAGGAGTTGGCGTCACAAATGGTGCGATGAACGATGAACATGGAATCCGTAATAGAACGATAGGGTGAAACTTGTGATGAGCCATTTACTGTGTTTCCTGTTTAAATTTCATGTCCATATTTTAACCACCAATATTTACTCTTTTCTAATTGTGATATTCAAATTTGTCTGATTTTTTTTGGTGTGCCACTCCCATAGAAATCTTTTAACGCTTTTAAGGACAACAGGGTTTTTTTTTAACATCGTATATAATTTATAATTTAAATACGTTTCTGTCTTTTATCTGTATATTTTAATTATATTATGTATTCATATTTTTGTATTTTGATATTTTTTAATGTTATTTGTGTTTTTAAAAAAATTACACAAAGTATTATTTTTCGCACTGTATTGCGCTGCTTTGGATGTAACGCCACAAAGTCTTAGCAAACCAATCAACCAACCTGAGTAGAAGGATACTGTTTTTATTGAGGCTTCCCATTTCTGCTGAACGTACCATGATTTTTAATCTCAAGTCTGGAGTTACTGTGATAAAAATCCCCTCAACTCTATTGCATCATGTATCTTCATACTAATACCATACCTTTATCATGGTTCAGATTGATAATGAATTTCACTCCTTCATATCTCTAGTACGCATAGAAATACATTATACAGCCAGCACTACATCCATGAAAGTTTGGACGCCACAGTCTTTCTACCTTCAGCGGTTTCCTCAAATTGTATATTAAAATGACATTGAGCGAACTGGCGTGGCACTTTATGCTCAAGAGTATTTTTTCATATAAGAATAAATTGCTTAATTGGATTTCTTTATCTATTTTTTCATTCCAAAAAGGTGTGAACTGTACTTGCACAACAAGATTTTTAAATATGTCGCAAATGCTCCACCAAAGTAGCCTTGGACAATTTGTCGAAAACATGTGAACTCTGGCTCTAAGGAATAATCCAAAGTCTATTTGAATCTGTGCAAGATGTGGGGCAATGGTTATAGGCAACAACGGTTTTAACAAGCTATTAATTTTGTTATGATTTCATAAGAAGCTATAACTTCAATCTTTTGGTCATTTGATTTTTATAAAGCATGAAATGAATATATTTTGCTGTATAAATAAATAATACATTTTTTTTATTTTCTTTGGTCATTCTGGGTGTTACATTTTAGGCAGTCAGCAGAGTAGTATCAACAGTTTTTGTAGTAATTTTCTTATAATATTATAACACAGGAAAATAGAAAATAATTTAGTATCTTAAATAGTATTAAATTAAAATTTAGCTTTTTCAATTAAATTAAAAAATATTCATTTTAATTTTATACTTTAAAAAAATATCATTTTCACATAAGCATATATTTTTAAATTTAAGTTATTTTTTTAAAAAAAACGTAATGTATTATTTTACTGATAATTACAATTCTATTTTTACAATATTAAATTTAAATTTTAAAAGAATTTAAAATAAAAGATTTAGCTAAAGGAGATATTATTAATAAAAATAACAAACATACATGTTTAAAACGTTTCTTACATTTTGCCTTTTCTTTCTTCATATTTAATTGATGAAATCAAGAAATTTGACAAAGAAATTAACCAATTTCTTCTGTATTCTTTTTTATTTCTTTATTTTAACCATAAAAAGTGTGACAATTTTATTAAATTTTATTATTACTATTTGATTAACTTTTCAATTGAATTCATACAGTTTAAATTCTTTCAGTAAAATCATTTTTGTAATAATATAGTTTTAAATAAATTTACACTTTTTATATATATTACATTTTGATATATTTTTAACACAATCGTTCACTTTCTATAATTAGATTTTTCACTCAGTTCCCATAAAAATTGTGTTATTATATGGGATATTACACTATTATAGATTAATAAAATTAAGTATCATATTTCTTTACAATTGAATACATTGATAAAAACGATGACATAAATAGATAAATAAAATCAAATGTTGCAGTTACTTCTATGTAATATTATCAAATTTTAAGCTTCTGAAAATAATTTGGAATACATTTTAATAAAGATTATCATTTTTAATCTTTTAGGTCTCAAATTTTAGAGTTTGATTCGATTTTACCACAGAATCCTCATGAATATGATAATTTACAGCCTCCGAAAGAAAGCGGTAAGTATCAAAACATCAATCAGGTTTCAATTGTTGAGAAATTATAATTTTTAATTGATTAACTATCACATAGAAGATTCACATTTCACTGCATATCAAGTGAGAATCATCAACATATTTTCTTTGTATGTTTATTTTAATTGGCTCAGTTTGTAATATAATTAGAATAATGCATATTTCAATGTAAGTAGATGTATATAATATGTTATTAGTGAATATATTCCGATATAAATCTACAATATTTCAATAATATTGCATTATTGAGCACGTGATAATATTCCTAAATGCAAAGGAATTAGCTAATAATAAAATCAAAAAAGACACAAATTTACATAAACTTAAAAGAAAAAAATATTTTTTTTAAAAAATTTTAAATGGTTAATATAAAATTATGTGATTAAATTCACAATTATTCAAGTATTCAATTCATTTCCCCAAAATTATGTTAATAATAATTCCTGATTCATGCATTCACACTTGAAGAATATGCAAAAAGTGGTTTCCAAAAAACTAAACTGCCAAGAACTATTAGATTTGTCCACAAAAATCCTGCTTTATAATTTTATTTTTTTACTTTTATTTCCTATATACTTTTTTTCAAATTATTCATATATACACATAATATTTTTCTGTATATTGTCTTCGAAGGCCAGTTATGTTTCTCAGCAATTATCTGATTGCTTAAAAAGATAAAATTATTCAAATTATTGCAATTATTCAATTTCTTATTCATCAAAAGTTAATAAGAATTTGAATAATTATTTTAAACAAATATCGTATTAAATTTATTCAAGGTAATAATTATGATTTTGATATTTCTAATCTGATAATTGATTGTTATTGAAATATATTTCTAATCAATTAAGACTTAAATTCATTATTGTGACATAACAATATTTTTCTAAAAATTAAAAAATATATAGCTTTTTAGTGTTTACTAGTAAAGCTGAGCTTTTTTATAGGGAAATCAAAAAGAACGTTTTGCCCCAATGGACAGCTCCAGGTTTGACAGATTATTTCGAAAAGAGATTATATAATCTCACCTGTTCTAATCTAAATCAATTATTTATTATTAAAATTATTATAAAAATTATTCAATTTCTTCTAAAAAACTAATTTTATTTATTTGTTTGGACTATTAAAAATTGCAAACAATTTATTTATTAATATGTCATCAAGAAAATTATTTCAAATTACAATTTGTTATTATGAAAATGGAAATATGCCTAAATGTCACTAGAAATTTACCTAAATGTATTTGAATAGATTTAGTAAACGGAAGTAAGTTTTTATTTTAAATAAAAGAATTTAATTTTATTAGTTATGATATTTAAATTAATATCGCAAAAATTACTTAGTTTTTTTAAATTTTGAAAATATTATTTTCAGTTAATATAAAAATCCATTAATTATTTCTAATAGCATTTACTGTTAATCAAGCAGAAATAGTGATAAAATCTTAAAAATTTGAAAGGAAAATATTTAATTTTGAGTGAAATAAATAGAGTAATAAATATTTCAGAATAAAAGGAGAAATAAATATTTCTTTTCTTAATTAAAAAGGAAGTGAATTTCTATATTTACTTTTTCGTAATATTAAATTGACAAAAAAAGGGCCATAGAATTTTAAAATTGTTATTTAATATGATTTACGAATATATTCTGTAAAAGAAGGTGAAGTTAAAATAAAATGAAATATCTATTTAAAATAAAAATCAAATAAGTAAATTGTTTTATCTTATTAAAAGGTACATAACAAAAATATGTTTTAAATCATTTTAAAACGGTATTGTTATTCATTTAATAATCGTTTTTTATTGTAGCATGGATCTACAGAATGCTGTTTGCAATTGAGTTATTTACATTTGAATATTGTAAACTAAAGTATTTATATTGATTTATTTATTTAAGTTTTACTAGTGTTGAAGCAAAATTATTTGTTCTGCTGAAGAAATAACAAAATTTGGATATTTTGATGAGTGACCGAAAACAATTGGTTTTTACACATGATTATTAATTTTTAAAAGTATTCTTAATAATATAATATATACAATATTAAGAACACACATAATTTTAATAAGATTCTTAGCTTCTTAATTTTTCTTTAAAACAAATGAAAATGTTTAAATTAATTGTTTTCGTTTGCTTCTAAAATACACATTTCTCATATTCATTTTTTTCATGGAAATTTTGATTATAAATTGAGAATTAAATTTTTCTTTAAATACAAAGACTTCATCAAATACATTTTATTCATTCAACAAATGTGTTTTCCTCCATCTAATTTATTTTATATTTAAAGAAAATTTATGAGTAGTACAGTATCAAAATAAAACTACCATAAAGGTAATTTTTCAATTCATGCAAAAATGCTTATTTAGATAAATAAAAATAGCAACTTTCTTGCAAATATATTTAATTAATAACATGAAAGCAGTGATATTGTTTCTGGCATCAAAATTTGAAATTTGTTAAACTTCAGTTATCAATTTTTTAGGTCAAGCAACAGTTGTTCATTTCCATGTTACCGTCCTCAGTCTTGATACAATTGATGAAGGTTCAATGGTATGCATACTTGCAAATTTTTCTATTCTTAGTATTACATAGAATTCTATAAAGAATGAAAAAAAGCATAATTTAAGATTATAAATTTTATTCTTTATAGGAAACTTTATTCAATACAGTATAAAAAACAATTTTTAAATAATAATACGTTTTATAATTTAAAACAGTATTAGGAGAATATCTTCACTTTCTTCTACATTCATATTATTTTAAATAATTATTAATTTTCGTAATAGCAGTTTAAATTAACTAATACATAATCTTGAAAATAATTTGTGTAAAATTTTGAAAGTGTTTTAAAACATCAAGCACTTAATATTTGCTTCATGAATTTAATTGTAACAGATAAATCCTGTACAATAAAATGTTTAAAATTGGAATAACTGTAAATCTTTGTGTTAATAACATATAATATAATCTAGTTTTTAAATACGTGTGAAAAAATAGAAGAAGTACCATTTAATCAAGTTAAATAATTGTAAATATTTTTTATAATACATTCATGAAATAATAAGTAAATATATGAAATGGCTTAACCTCCACTATTTATATCTTTAAATTTCGAAATATGTAAAATATTTATAAAAGTGTTTTAAAAGCTGCTCAGATAAAGTATTAAATCTTTATCATAAATGTACATTAGGTATAAATAAAATATGAATTTATATAATTTTCTATTGTGTATTTTTTTCATTCTATTTTATACAGAATACTTTTATAAAGGTATTTTTTTCTTAAGGATTTATCAACTGATATGATTTTATTTCAATATATAACCAAAAGGAAATATTATGTATGTATATTTTAAAGCACTTTTTCATGACATCTTTTTCTTTTTCAGACATATGTCGCTGACATCTTTATGTCACAAAGCTGGAAAGACTATCGTCTGCGTCTGCCGGAAAATATGACCATGAAATATCGCTTGCTACCCGTGGGGTGGCTGAAAAGAATGTGGAGACCTGATTCTTTCTTCAAGAATGCCAAGCGAGTTACATTTCAAGAAATGACTATACCAAACCATTATATTTGGCTCTACAGTGATAAAACTATACTGTATATGGTCAAGTAAGTATTACTTAAGCCATTTTACTGGTAATGTATAATACAGTATGAGATGCAAACTTATATTATTAAAATAAATTTGATTATCAAAGTTTATGATTAATTACAGTTATTTATATTTGAATATGTATTACTAACTACACACAAAATATACCAATCATATTGAAGGAAATTTATCATTTGAACTGAAGATAAACAATGAAAATTTTCCTCACTAATTCTTATTAAATGCCACTAATCAACTATGAAAATACTTCCCAACCATCCATGGTACTTCGCCTAAGGACAGGGTGGGACCTTCAATCTTAGGCCAAGATCTTATCAAACTGACTTTTCCTATTAACTGAGTGAGCACACGAGAGGAATCACCTTTCAGCTGGGGCAGAGAACATGTCCAGACTGTCCCTGGTGCTTCGTCAATATGGCCTCCCCTGAACATATCTTAACATGCCTAAATTTTAAAAAGGATGATGTCTTTCGGGACCCATCACATTTCTTAGATATTTTTGGTTTTATGGGGATTGTCTAGCCTATCTAGATAAAGATCATTTATTGTGCTATGCAAATTAAATGTATACTTAGCCAAGAAGCCAGTGTAATATACAGTTAAAACTAATAATTAAAACTGGAGTGCCATTGGTACACACCTAACATAGCTTCCTCTGCTTATATTTTGGAGGGTTTAATAGTTAGCAAAGACAAGGCTCTGCAGGACACTCATCTTTTCTTTTCTTTTCTTTTTTTGGTAATTCTGGATTCACATGGGCATTGTATAACTCTGTAGATAGATCCGAGATTAGTAAGAACAATACATATAATAATGGGAAAAGCTAAATTAATTTAAGTTAGAGTAACAGCTTATTTATAAATTCACATTTATTTTCAATCACTCCCACTGCTATATATATATATATATATATATATATATATATATATATATATATATATATATATATATATATATGTATGTAGGTATGTATGTATATATATATATATACAAGGTGTCCACTGAAATCCCTTGTCACCCTCTTAACTTCGGAACGGCTGCTGCTATATTCATAAAAGTGGTATCTAGGTATAGTAAAGCAGCTATGTGCTACTGAATAAAACAGACTTACATTGCCACCTTGTGGAAAACAGCGGAAATAGCATTCCTATCTTGAAAACGGAACGAGAGAGAGAGAAAAAAAGTGATTTACAAAGATGTAGAGCCTCCTCGATTTAGTAAGAAAAGATACATTGTCGGCATTAATGTGAAGAATACAACGGTTAAAACACATATTTATTGTTTCGTGCTGTGACGTCACAAAACGATCTAAGAAAGAAAAAAAGAAATAATTATAACTATATACTTTGTTTAAGATGTTCAAACTTCTCACCGTCAGCTGCAGTGCACATTTGGATCCTCGCTTGAAGATTACATTGCACACGTTGGAGCATACAGCGTGACACGTTGGAACAAGCGACCGTAATGCGTCATTTAAGTTCCTGCAAATTTTGTGGAGGGGTCGCATACACCTGCTGTTTCAAGTATCCCCACAGGAAAAAGTCCAGTGGAGTTAGATCAGGAGAGCGCGGAGGCTACTCTTCGAAACCGCCATACCGTAGTATTTAGTTGCCAAATTCCTTGACGAGGTACTGCTTCACTGGAGATAACTTGTGAGCAGGTGCGCCGTCATGTTTAAACCATAGATTTTTAAGATTATACAATGACAGGTTCTCCACAAAATCGGGTAATACATTCTGTAGCAATCGTAAATATTGTGCACCCGTTAACATGCCATTGTAGAATATTGGGCATATTAGCTTGTTACTATAAATTACACACCAAACGTTAATAGCATACTACATTTGATGTTGAACATCAACGAAACATTTAGGATTTTCCAAGGCCCAGTAATGGGTGTTTTGCCTATTGTACATACCATTCAGTGAAAAGCATGCCTCATCCATCCACACTATATCTGCCAAGAATTTTGGCTGGGCCTGTATCTGATTCATGACGAAGTTGCATCATGCATAACGTCGCTCGGCATCCCCGTCCATTAAAACCTGTTCAGGCGTTGGTTGGTATGGATGAGCACCTGATTCGCTTAGGATTTTTCAAACCTGACTTTTGGAGAGGCCACAGTGTTGACTGATCTCTCTTACACTGCATTTCGGATATGCGAGTGCATATGATAATACTTCATCCGGCTGAACTTGCCGTCCTACCTTAGGTGGTCTGCCAGATCGAGGTTGACTAGTAATGCAACCTGTCTCCCTTAAACGTTTAACAACAGTTTGTTGGATGGTTTGATGAGAAGGATGCGGGTCTGCAGGGAAACGTTGGCGATACAACCTTACCGCTGATCGTGCCTTGCGTCGACATTCACCGTACAGTAAAACCGTCTCACAATACTCAACTTTGGAATACTCAGCCATGATCATGAGCATCAACATAGTAAAGACCCAAGAAGATGATTCTTTTACAGATGTCTCAGGTGAACAGGCGTGACGTTTCTTACGTATTTGCAAACTGCATTCAAAATGTTGGAATTATTTTCAATACTTCCGTTCTTCCTATTTCGAAATAAAACTGAATATTTTAAGTACGAAAACGATTTTTTGTTCTTTTAAATATGCACACGTACGATTTGCTACGCCACAGCACGAAACAACAAATGCGCGCTTTAACCGTTGTATTCTTCACATTAATGCCTACAAGGTATCGTTTCGTACTAAATCGAGGATGCCCTACAACTTTGTAAATCACATTTCCTCTCTATCTCGTTCCGTTTTCAAGATAAGAATGCTAACTCCACTGTTTTCCACCAGGTGGCACTCTAGTCTGTTTTATTCAGTAGCACATAGCTGCTTTACTATACCCAGATACCACTTTTATGAATATAGCAGCAGCCTTACCGAAGTTAAGAGGGTGGCAAGGGACTTTAGTAGACTCCCTGTATATATATATATATATATATATATATATATATATATATATATATATATGTATTTATATTGCCACATCTGATAAAACAATTCTTATTGTTTATTTTAATCACAAAAGAGTGTCTATTTGTCGCCCCAACTACATTTATTAAATTTTTCAGTGATAAAATAATATTTTGCAAACTTTAAAATACTTAATACTGTAATGTTTTAAATAAAATAATAAAATCTAGTAAATTTGCCGATTTAAACTCAACGTAATATTTATATTCTACACATTACATCTTAAAATTTACATTCATTTATATGTGTGCGTGATAAGAGAAAATATTTTTCGTTCATGCTACTGAATATTTCTTGGTGCATAGGAAATAATACGGAAGTAGTCCTATAGTTTGAATCTGAATTACATAAAGTCACGTGCCTGCAGAAAATTATATAAAAAAAAGATATGTAAAATGTATATAAATGATGTGATCAAAATTTGTAAAATATTGATAATGGAATTTTTGCTTATATTTGAATGAAATTTCTGTCCTCAAATAGGAATGAAAGCTTATTAATTCTGATATGTTAATTTTCAAAAAATTAAAATTATAAACAAATTTTTTGAAACAATTTTTTATTTCACACATCAATTCATTATAGGTTATTTGGTTTTAAAAATAAAAATTCAAATTTAAAAGAAAGAGAATGAAGAAATACCAGAAATTATAAATCCACGTGTTTTTATTAATAACAAAAGACTAAGAAGTATGCCTTAGTAATATATTAAAATGAAAAGGAATTAAATCCTTACTCTGTTGATCCTACTTTACTCAAATAAAGAACTGGAGTAATACGAGACAAATAATAATAAAGATGGACTCCAATTATCCGAACACCATTTATCTGAATGGCTTTCAGAAATATAAACTAGAGTGAAGAAGAGAAGAAGAATGAAGGAGAGGGAAAAGGTGTTACAGAGAGAACAAGAAAAAGATAGATTTTATTTGAAAATTTCATGAAACATTGTTTATAAAATTCCTGGTTGTTCAGAAGTTACTGTGGAAGATTTCGGAGAATTGATTGAGACCCTGGATTTCAATATCCGAACGATGGTAAATTTATTGAGAGAGTCGTAGAAGAAGATGACTTTGATATCCAAGTAGCGCCGGCCAACTTGTCTAATGGTCAGCGTGCCTGACTTTGGATAGGGAGGCCCTGGGTTCGAATCCCGGTTCAGGCATGGGTGTACTTTCTCTCTCTCTCTATTCTGTCTGTGTCCTTTCCTTGTGTGTGTAAATGAAGTATGAATGATGTCTACCCTATAAACGGGTCCCTATGGCATGTGTGAGGATGCGATGGTGGCCCACCCCCTGTGGTGCATCCGGGGCAACGCCTCGGCGTAAGAGGGCTAAGAGGTCGCTGTGTCTGTCCGGTTCCTAGGTATCAGGGAACAATAGATTAATAGACTCTGTTGCAGTTGTAACTGTCTACAATCTGCCATTGGAAAAAAATATCCGAGTAGCAGACACGGGACCATAAGTATTTGCCAGTTTTGAAACTGCTTTGAAGTGAGTCAAGAATCAGTCTTAGTCGCATGTAAATTCTCACCTTGAAATGTGTGCGTGACTGGGCTGCCCGAAAACGGATGAAGGAAGTGAAACAACTTTCTTTGACCTAGATGACCAGCAAGCAATGATTTTTATTTACATCACTGTGCATATATACTGGATAAATGTACAGCAACTTTACGTACCTTAACATGTAAAAACGCCTTGCATTTTTATTTAATTTCTAAAAATCTCTTTTTCTTTAAATGTAACTCAATTCGATAATTTTAATTAATTATTGTTCGTTTAAAATATAACGTAAAATAATAAATTTCCAACGTAAAATAATTAATTAAAATAAATCATTTTTTCGAAAAAATCCAATTATCCAAATGAGGTTTGGTCCTAATAAAACTACTGCGTAAAATATGTTTATTATAAGATATTGTAGTTTAAGATAGTAAATTATAAGCTTGTTTTTATATTTGAACCATAAATATTTATATGCATCTCCAGCCTTTTCATTATAAAATAGGAATGCAATTTTACGTGAGTCATTAAAGACATTTTTATTTAAATCTCATATAGGACTATTCTATGTAAGTCATAAATAATTGCATTTATAAGCTGCAAAAACTATCAAAACCAATCCAGAAAATATAGATCTTTGCAATACTTTTTCTAAAATATTAGTGTAAATGGAATAAGGCGTCATGAGGGAAATTATTATTCTCGTTACAGATTAACCCTTCTGCTATCTTGTTCGATGAAATTCGAATCCTATCCTCATGATACTCAAGTTTGTACAATGAAGATAGAAAGCCGTAAGTATACTTACAAACATTTATTAAATAGACAATTTCGGGTAACAATGCATATGTTTGTGAATATATCAAGTTGTAATTTAAAGATTTGTTCCTTTAAATAAAAATCAAAGATTTTGTGTGCGTATAACATATGGTGTGTGGAGAAAAATGCACTAACAGACAAATTCTGACTGTATTTTTTAGATTTTTTCGACTGTTTCTTTCCTGATTTTAATTAAAAAGGACGAAATTAGTTATTCCATTCAAGAACTTTGAAAAATATAAATAAATCGATATATAAGGATAATGAATAAAATAAGAAAATCATAAAGAAAACATATTTAAATTAAATAGTTTGCATAAGAAAAACTATTCATTTCTAAAAAAAAATCATTGAATTGATATATATCATATGGTATGTAAATGGTTGGAAGTCATTTGTTTTGGAATAATTATAATAAATAATAACTAATCTAGTTAATTATAAATATCAAATTAAGGTTACTAGCGAGTGAATGTTCTAATTTGAATAATAGCTTCAGCAATTTCTTAGTTTCATCATTTTGAAGTGCAATAATAGAATTTTTGATTCATTTATATTTGAAGAATGTAAGACATAATTACAAAAACACGTAAAAGTCTAATTTTTGTAATATTTATTTCTTGCACGTAGAGAATTACAAATACTTGTTTTGTAGCCAAAGGTTCTTTCAAAGTTTTTTTATACTATTCAAGTAAACAATTTAAGCATTTGTTTGCCTAAAATTATTAACTGAAATTTCTTAAGCAATTGAAAATTACTTCAAGACAATAATTTCTTAGCTTCATTAAATATGTAAAAACTAACTTTAAATTATATATATTTAAAAAGTTACATCTTTTCGAGTGTGATATCATATTTATGGTATACATTAGAGAACTATTGTGATTGTCTCGAAAGAGGAATTAACCTCCAAATAGTTGGTTGATTGGTTGTCTGTCATAGATTTAAAGCATATCATTTATCCGGCTTTATGTTATCGTTGCTTTATGTTGCCATTTTTAACTGGAGTTTTTCAGTTACAGCGCATTATAATATACTAACTAAGTTGACAATACATCTTTTAAATATTCACAAAAAAAATTGAATTACTGATTATTAATATATTATTAATTATTATAAAATAATTAATTATATTGATTGTTATTGATTGCATTACTTTATTATAGATGGTTTGTTTTATAATAGATTAAATTTTAGATTGTATAAATAATTATTATTAAGAAGTTTTTTACATTGTGTGATAAAACGTATTCATTCAAGAACATAATTTTCCATTTCCCTATTATTTTAGAAAAGGAAACAAAAGAATATCCGAGATATTAGAAATTTTATTATTAATTTTTAGCCTAATATAGAATTGAATTGGAGTTTACAGTAATTGAAATCTTTGTAGTAAATTAAGTTTTTGTTTTGCTTTAAAATTTGATTTGTGCTTCAAATTACATCCAGCATTTATAATAAATAATTTAAAAAGTTATTATTGTAGAAAAATAAAAAGCATAATTTTAATCTTTTGAAAATAAAAATATAGAAATTTTCATTGTCATCTAAAACAAAAGATTTTTTTTTAAAAAAAAACTTCTGATGATTCATTCATTTCCATTATTGTGTTGCATATTTATTCGTTTTAAGTGATCTGAAACCTTTTTGAGATTGATAAACATTATATGTTACGATAAATTAATATTAGTTGTGAATATGTCGAGAAGAATGACATTTTCTTAGAAAGTCATCGTGGCTGAAGAAAGTTTTTACTATTAAAATATGTTTTTACATTGCAAATAATCTAAAATTTTTATATAACTGATAATTTTGCTTAATATTTCCATATTGAAGTATATAATAAATCTTTTTAATATATTACAATAGAAAATCTTTCCGTATTTTCGTTTTCCCTTTGCTTATTTAAAGATACAATTTAAACCATGTTGAAATCATTGGAAATTGTTTTAAATCATTCCTTATGACTCTTATTAGGTAGTCAAAGCTTACAGAACATTTAAATTTTCTGCTATCCTCTAAAGTAAAAGTTTGCATTAAACTTTAAAAATAAATTATATATAACATTCAATATTTTGGAAAATATTGACATAATGAGAAAAAAAACTTTTGTTCGAGTTACCAGAATTTAAAAGTCACTCTAAGTATCAAACTTAAGTATTTGTAATTAATATAGAACCAGTAAAATTAATAATTGTCTAAATATATTATGAGTTAAAAACTTAAGCACATTTGTTATAAAAATTTATTTACATTTATAATAAAGGATTGCTATCAACATAAGTCTAGAACTTATTATATACTTTCATTCAACACCAATCTTAAATTTAAATTTATTATTTTTACTAAATGTCAGTTCATTTTCAGTATCGTATACAACAGACGACTTGATATTTGACTGGGAAGAGGAAGTTCCGCTTGTGGTCGACGAAGACATTGAGCTGCCTCAGCATAACCTAGTCGACACTTCGCTTGGAGACTGCACAAAAGTATACTCCACAGGTAAACTTCACATTTGCCTTGTGTAACCTGTTATACTGTTGTTATTTACAACAGTTAGACAAGACAAGCTCACTATACCCCTGGCTAGGCGAATATAAGTCAGTAGGGCACGCCTTTCGTTTTAACAAGAACATCACAAAGGTGAAAGCACGACTTTGCTCTAAATTCTTCCGATAGATGGCACCACTATAAAATCCACTCCAACAATTTTGGCATTGATCTGGTGGGGAAGGATATTTTCTCCACGCCATTGCATCCATGGTAACTGTTGCATTTTGCAAAAAATTGAATGATCATTTTATTTGTTATTTGTTATGCGCTAAGTCTTAGTACCTCTTTCGTCATTTTTCATACCGTACACGATTAGCTATGATATAAATGATCATCCAATATTCAAAATTTATTAAATATTAAAATTTTATTTAAGTGAAAAGTGCAAATAATTTTACATGGAGAAATTAGAAAGAAATAATTTGTATTAATTTTAAATAGATCAATAATATTGTTGAAAATAAAAGAAAAGTGGAGTTAAGATTTGAAGAACGATTTATTTCGTGTGAAGCAAAAATAAAATTATTAAAAGTTAATTATAATTTTATTTATGAGCCCCTATCCACGAAAATAAACCCATTATATGAGTTATGCAATCCTTTCCTTGTTGATCCATAATAACAAATGAAACACAATAGAGTGATTATTACTGAATACAGTTTATTTATTCCCTTAATATTTTTTTTTTGGATTTACATAAAAATATTTAATTAATAAAGAATGTTCACATTATCATATTAATAAATAAATAAAGAATATTTTTTATCCTCATTAAGTACTACTTCATTGCAATTATATGTTTTTTTTAATGTACAAGATTGCTTTCTCATAACACTACATATTTTGTTAATTTTCTAACCCAAGATTTTCTTCAATTTATTTAAAAACACAAATTATGGAAAAACTAAAAGAAGTAATATGAAATAATATCTTCTGAGGCAAAACTAAATATGAATAATTTTAAAAAAAACTCAGTAAATACGCTTAATAAGATTAGAATAGAAGTAACTAATCAAATCTGCTATTTAAGAATGCTTTTAAATTTAATTGCATCAAATATAATGCTATATTAACTGTGTACATATTAAAATATATTTTCTGAAAAATTCTTAAGATTTAACGAGGCACTAAGAAAACTACTTATGTAATAATATAGTTATCAAATATGTTGTAAATAAATGAAACAATTAAATATTTATTGAAGAATGTTGAAACAAGTCAAACTCATGACTGTAAGTAATGAAAAATGGATTAGGCCCACACAATTAGGTCCCTTTTTTTTAAAAAAAAATAAGGGGGGGGGAGGTTCTACCATACTTGAATGCAAGATAGACGAGAAACATTGAAAAACTTTTGAAGTTTACAGTTATGAAGATTTTAATGTCCCTTGCCATTCGGAAATTTACATTTTCAAGCAATTTAACCTTGCAGCAAAGCCGGAATATCCAATAATATCAGTGCGTGGTAACTGCAAAACTCTTAAAAGTTACTGCCATTTTTTTTCATTTTACGAAAGTTTTATTATTGGTACGATCTTTGCAAAATATTGGTTTAGTTGGATGAAAAATATTTTTTTTTTATTATTTTCAGTGATTTTTGTACTTTACTGCAGGTTTTGTTATTGTTTGTTACTGTTTTTTTTTATGTTCAAACGAGTTTTTTTTAAGAAATCGAAATAAAATAGAGAAGTTCAATCAAAATATTTTAGAAACAATTTCAACTTTACATGTCATGATAAGTATATAGTTATATATGTAGAAACATATACATT